>PVKS010008635.1:0-67454 GCA_004027875.1 Aplodontia rufa | reverse complement strand
AAGGTCTTGAGTGGAACGATGTAAAAGAGTGGAAGACTGTGTGTGTGTGTGTGTGTGTGTGTGTGTGTGTCCACTGCTAAATCTATGGCATTTAGAACAGATTCAGACACATAATAGATTCTCAATAAATACAGCATATATATTGAATAAATGTGTGGCCTCCAAGGATCCATCCAGGTTTGCACACCAGAATGCTACTAGTGGATAAATGAGTTACGGGAAAATGAGTGAGGGGTGGGGGATTAGTTGTGTTTGTGGTGCTTGAGTTTGAACTGGGGTCCTTGTGGAAGCCAGGCAGGCACTCTACTGCTGAACCCCATTCTTGTGAAATCTTAAACTTGCTTTCAAACTATACTCCTAGTATAGTGGCCTTTTCCTAAACAAAATTTCAAAGGAAAGGAAATTGAAACCGGAGTAATCCCTCAAAGAAGCTGGCCATGTGACCCTCTTCATTCCAAATAAAATACTCCATTTTACTTCCTTCAAAAGTTAAGCTGGGGGCTGGAGCAGTGGCTCTGGCGTTATAGCGTTTGCCCGGCGTGCGCAAGTAGACGGTTTCGAACCCCAGCACCCTCGTACACAGTACACAACTAAATGTTGGAGCAACAAAGACCAGATGAAAAACTAAATAAAATTGATTCTCTCTCTCATTACCCCTCTTCTTAAAAAAAAAAAATTAAGCCACAGATTAAGAATCATCATCTTGGGGCCATTTTTGAAAGGGGTTGTTCAGGTAACAAGCCTTTGGTCAGCCAGTTTTCATCTGCAACAGTCCTCAAGTGTGTTTCCAAGTCACCTTCTTGTAGGTGCTCTGAAAGCCCCGCAGCCCCATGTCTCGCTCACCAGGCATGCCACCCAAACTCCCAGCTACCTGAGGTGAGCCTATGTCCCAGCAACACTGAAGAATAATTTTAAAAGGACTTTAATTTTCTTCATAGATTCTGGCTGGGTTCACCTCACAAAACCAATCCCTGGAAAAAAGTGGAAAGTCTGGGAAGGGAGGGCTCACTTCATTACCCCTCTTTGGAATTTGGAGAGCTCAATTTTTCTGGCTTCCTGTGACATTTAGTTTTGTGTTCATCTCATGAAACCTTTAAATAATGACAGATTCAGCAAAATATTTGCAAAACCCAGGTATGCTGCCAGGGCTAGGCTCCAGGGAACAGTGAAGAATAACCCCCTGCTCTCATAGGTTTATATTAAGTGAGGAAAACAAATATGTAAAATATGTTAATATATCAGGCGATTGTAAACGCCATGATGGGAAATAAAAGGATTGTAACAAGAAACTCTAAACCCAAACTTTACTTCAATGCTATAAAAAATTTTTTGTTGTTTTGCAGTTAACAGCTTGTGCACGCGAACCATAGCTGCTTTCCCTGTTGACTGAGAGCCCCCTTCTTGGACCCAATTTCCTCCCAACTCCTCCAAGCAACCACTTTCTTTTTCCTTTTTAAAAAAATTTATTTGTAGCAGGGATTGAACCCAGGGCTACTTAATCACTGAGCCACATCCTCAGCTCTTTTGATATTTTTATTTTGAGACAGAGTCGCTTGAAGTTGGATAGGGGCTCCTACATTGCCGGAGGCTGGCTTTGAACTTGCCATCCTCCTGCCTCAGCCTCCCGAGTCTCTGGGATCTCTGGCTTGCGCCACCTCGAACAACCACTTTCCTTAGCCATTCATAAAAACCACACTAGCATAAAATTCCCAAATTAATTCTCCTCCCCTTCTTCCCCGGCTCCACACGTCCCTCAGAGCGGCCTGAGCCACCAGCCTGGGCTCAGCCTCCTCCCACACAGCTTGCTCATTTCTGTCTGAGAAAAACAAAACATGCTTTTGTAGGGACCCAAAGAGAACTTGGTTCCACACAAAATTTTAGAATAGCCTGAAATCTAATACAACCTAAGGAACAAAATACTAAAGCTGAAGCGAAGGCAGAGGACTCTACTGCTGACGCAAATGTGAGGAGAACGCAGTGACAAACGCAAAAAAAAAAAAAAAAAAAAATCCCCCTCAGTGACGGGTGGAAAACGGTCCCCAGCGCGCTTCCCGCGGCGGGCGGCCATTCGGAGGCCGTTTCGCCAGGGCGCGTTTTCCACAGACAAAGCCGCCTCCCGAGGCCGCGTTCCGTTCGGAAGGAGGCGAAAGCTGCCGCCGCCCGCCAGGCAGCCACACCACGGCGGAGCGCCGGCGTCTTTGTTCCCCTCGCGCCCTTCCACTCAGTCTCCCGGCGCTATGGCGGGGAGGAGGGGCGCGGGCGAGAAAGCGGCTTCGCGCTCAGGTCCAGCGGGCGGGCGCACGCCGCATGCCGACCCCGCGCCCGCAGTCTTCTCTGGAGCGAGCGCGGGCGCAGCCGGTAGCAGCCGGGAAGTAGCGCCGTCCGCGCGCGGAGGGAAACGCCCGCGGCGGCGCGGAGGGAAACGCCCTGCGTGGTGCGGCCCAGCGCGCCTTTATAACCGCGCGGCCCAGCGCGCCTTTATAACCGCGCGGCGACGGACTCCAGAAACGCCGGGGCGGCGCTGCTTGCGGGCTGCTCGCAAGGCTCCGCGGTGCACCCTGCGGGTAACCGCTGCGGGCCGTTCAGCTGGCCGGGCAGGCGGTTGCGTTCTCCGAGCTGCGACTTCGTCCTCGCAGGCTCATGGTCTTGGACGTGGGGTGTGTGAGGAGCCCACTTCCTGAGCTTCTTGCCCATCAGCTTTTATACCTCCTCACGTCGCCAAGTCCCATCTGTCCCCACCAGCTTGACCATGGGTGCCAACTGGACGGACTCTGATGGGCAGCCCAGCGTTCCCCTCTGAATTCAAACGCAGGGTGCACCCAGGCCGTTTCCTGCAGGGCGTTGTGAGCATTCGAAGGGAGATAATGCAGATAAAATTGCCAAAGGGCATGTAGTTAAGTTCTCCAACAGAGAGCCAGTTTCAGCTCGTTATTCACACAAGCCACGTGTATGGATCTGAAAAGCATTATGCTATGAAGAGGAGACACCCCGCAAAAGCCTGATTCTGTTTATATGAAATGTTAGAAGAGGTGAACTGTAGTAATAGAAAGCATTCGCTTGGGGGTCGGGAGGAGGTGAAGCAGGGGCAGAATGGAATGCAAAGAAGCAGGCGGGAACTCTTGGAGGCAGAGTGAAGGAACAATCTTGATAGGAGTGGCGATTGCATGACACACAGAGTTGCCAGAATTCATCAAACTGTAGTTTCTAAACAGGTAAAGTTTATTATAAGCAAAATTTCTCAAAGTTGTGGGGAAATGAATTAAAGGTAGATGTTGCTAGGAGTAGTTGGGGATGAGGGACAAGAGGATAGGAAAACGTTACACTTTTACACATTCTGAGAGTTAAATCAATGCAGTTTCTGAATCTCCAAATCCAGTGGCTGTTTCTCATCCTCTAAGAACCGGTGGACACTAGCATTAGGATCAACTTAGGTGCAAGAAGGATACACCAAGTCAGACAAGTTGATGCACGTTGACAGAATTGCTCGGTCCCAACTCCCACCACCACATTCACCTTAGCCCATGCTCTGTGTAGAGGCCTGGCCTCTCCAGCTGTGACTTGCTCACCAGATAGCTTTACCCCTGGTGGAAGGTCTGACTTCAATACTGCCTCCTTATAGAGGCTCTAATGGTGGAGAGTTCTGACTCTTCCCACTTGCCCCATCAGGTGAGAAACTTTAATGTGTCAAATTCTGTTGCTTCCCTGGCAGTTGCCTGGAGGAGTCGGGGTTGCCACCAGGAGGAATGAGAAAATTAAAGCCCCCTGAGGCTAACTTTCATGAAGGAGGCAGAAAACACATAATAGCCAGCTTTTAAACTCTTCTCCCTTTTTATGGACAAACTCCCAATACAGATATGATGACCTGCGTTGAGGCTGCCTTTGGGGACTGAGCAGTTGGCCACTCTTTATTGTAAAGTTGCTTTCCGCTCAATATTTGCTTTCCTTTGCATTTCCCCTCCCTTGCTACCCTGGGATGTATCTTCTAGTTAAATCTTAGCACTTAATTTGGGCCTCAGACTCAGCTTTCTAGGGACTCCTTTAACAGCCTTTGGTCTTTATTTATGTCTGTGCTTTCCTAAAAATGTCACAAGGACAAGCAAAATTAAGACTGTTTTTTTCCTATTTTGGCTTTGGCTTTACTGTCCAATTAAAGTGTTTTTTTTTTTTTAAGGCAGTCAATTGAGACCAATGCTGAATGCATAAATTTCCATAGTTAAGTCCGCATCTGAAGTTGGTAGGAAAAATGTGGGCTTCCATTTATTTACTGGTTTGTAGTAGTGGTTCCTCTCAAGAGCAATCCCTAAGCACAGGCACTTACATGTTTCAAACATTGAGAAGCTTGAAAAACAAAACCCTCTCAATCAGGATCATAAAGCTGTTAGAGGATCTAGTTACATGTTTTTGGTTTATTCACAAACCATGTTTTATCTTTCCTAAAATCATCAGAGGATATAATAGTGTTTTTAAGCAACTTCTGGTACACAATGCTTTGCAAAATAATTTTTCTTTTTGGTATTTATCTAACATTTCAGTACATTCATGTTTTTAATAACAGCCCCTAACTTTGGGGCCTACTGTTTATTGTAGATTTGTCAAGCCTTACTGAGGGCTTCCCTCCCACGTGGTTTGCCAACCATCTGTAACTTGATAATCAGTAATTTGAGATGGGACTGGTTAGGGTCATATGTTAAATAAGACATTTCCACTTTTCTGACCACAAAATCCTCTTTTTCCTGGCCACTTAAAAACTGTTACATAATCCACAAACACATGGATCTAATGATTTCTGCTACATACCTTGGCAAAGGTCACACCTGCAAATATACCTTTCTGTTGACACAATGCTTTTTGTTAAAGACTTATTTTTATTGCTTACAGTTCTAGCCTGTCAGGCAATTAAAAATTACTTTTAAAAAAATATGTTCTGCCTACATTCACAACATCATAGTGAATTGATTTTAGCAGAGAAAATTTTGTTCCCCTGCCTTGCTTACAATATTTAATCTTTATATTTGAAAAATGTTTCATCTGAGATTAATTTTGATTGCAAGCAAAAATGAAACCAAGCTGTGTACATATTGAGTTTAAATACATCCCCCATCCCCATGTCTGTCTGTCTCTCTTTCACACACACACACTTAAGGACCTTAATATCTGAGGTTACACATGCAGTACCAGCGGACATTCCAATAAACAAACGTGAGAACTCTCCTTTAAATAAATTGGTTCAAGTTTGAAGGCAGATGATATTTGGCAAATGAGCAAATTTTATGTTGAAAAGTAGGTATTGGACTTTTCAGAAGAGATCATAAGCTTGCTTCAATTGTACTGCCATTACTCAAGCATTTTTAGAATTCTTTAGAAATTTTCCACAAGAGTCTGAGTCACATTCTTTTTAATGACATCATCGGTGGTAGCAAATCTTCCTTACTCTGAGAACAGGTTTTTAGAAATACCCAAAAGTCATTTGAAACCACACCAAGTTGGTAACGTTGTTTAGCAGAGGAAAATGGAACCAGAATAAAATTTATGAAGTGAACTGAGTCATATTTTTAAAAAAAAACCTCCATGAAAGGGGGATTGAAGAAGACTGCAGTAAAAATAAATGAGAAAACACAAAATTGTTAATTCTTTGGGGGAAAAAAAGATGAAGAAAATGGGGGACATTTCTGATAAAACTATTTAATAAAATAGGAGAAAGAAAATATAAATACAGTTGTAAAGGATAAAGAGACACACACAGGTATAGGGATTTTTAAAATAATTATCTGAGATGATGAAAGTTAGCTATGTACTAATTTTTTTTAAAAAAAAGAGAGAAGGACAGAGAGAGAAGGAGAATCAATTTTTATTGTTTTTCACATGGCTTTCGCTGCTCCAACACTTAGTCGTATACATGGGTGCTGGGGTTTGAACCTGTGTACTTGCGCATGCCAGGCAAGTATAGCCCCTAATATTTTTTTTCTGAAAAAAACATAAATCACCAAAGTTAAGAAAAATGAAGTAGATCAAAGCCAGGGAAAAAATTTAAAATTTTTAAGCCTAGAAATTTTATGGGCAAATTCCTGAAAATTTTGAATAACATAATTCTCTTTTAAGTGCATAAAGACATTAAATATTATCTTTATGAATTTTTATTATAAAATCTATCAAAGAGTGTAAAAAGAATATTCCAAAAATATAGGCTCCCTGGGGCTGGAGCAATGGGTCAGCAGTTACTGCACTTGCCTGGCATGTGAAAGGATGTGGGTTCGAACCCCAGAATCACGGTACAAGGAAGCTTTCAGAGCAACAAAAGCCACATAAAAACTAAAATTGATTCTCTCTCACTATCCCTCTCTCTTAAAAAAAGAAAAAAGAATATATATAAGCTCCCATAAAAAACCCAGTGCCATACTCCCTTTAAACTGTCAGCAAATTAAGTTCAATAATCATTTTTAGCATGATCCAGGTAGGTTTTATCCTGGAAACAGCAGGATACCTTAATATTAGGAAAAGAGCTGATACCAAAAATTAATACATTTAGGCCATATAAGAAGAAAAACCCTTATCTCAATGGATGGTAAAAATCTAACACCTGCTCCTGATTAAAACAACTACGATTTTAAAAGTACTCTTAATGTTAAACCTTAAACTATCACAATAACTTTTAACAATGTTTTATAAAAATAAGTTGACCTAATTATGAGGAACTACGGAAAGTACAATGTTAATTCCTCAACTTACCATGCATGGCTTCTCATGCTCCCTCCCCAGAAGTAACTTCCAGCAGCAGATTTTTACATATTCTTCCAGAAAGTTTCCATGTACATGAAAGTGTTTTTCCCTTTGGATAAAGAAAACGGAATCACATTATACACTTTGCCCTGCATTTGCTTTTCTATTTCACAAAAAAAAAAAAAAACTTGGTCATCTCCCCATGTCAATGTAGGTCTACCAAAGTTTTCACAATAGTTGAATACAACTGTATGAATAAACCATAATTTTTCACTCACCTTTTAGGAACCAGTTGGATCATTTTCAGCATTTGTATACACTGTTACAATGAGCAGCATTGAACGTCTTTATCTATTAGGATTAATGTGTAGTAATGGGACTGCATAGGTACTTTCAAATTAATATCCAAAAGGGCTGGATTAATTTATTATCCCACTGAAAGTGTATGCAAAATGTTGATAATTGAAGTTTGGTGAAAGGTATATATGACAGTTTAATTTCTTATACCACCTACTTTTGAGTATATTTTTAAATCTCTATACTTAGTGATATAACTGTAGAAGCATTTTCATTAAAAAGCAAGTATAAAGATCTCTGTTATTGCCACTATTATTTAAAAGATTATGATCCTAATAAAAATATCTATTCATGGGCTGGAGTGGTGGTTCAGTGGTATCACGCTTGCCTGAAATATTCAAGGACTGGGTTCAAATCCCAACACCACATACACAACTGAGTGTCTGAGTAATGAAAACCAAATGAAAAACTAAAGTTGATTCTCTCTCACTCTCCCTTCTCTCTTAAAAAAAAATCTATTCATTTATTTTCAATTTTAACTAAGATTTCAATGGGATGTTTTTGCAGTTGAAAGAATGAGAGTAATCAGAATACTTTTGAAAAGGAGGAGCAATAACAGGGATTAACTCTACCAGATGTTAATACATAATGTAAAGCCATAATAATTACAATGATTGAACTACTGAGAAAAGATGCATAAAAAGATTAATATTTCAGAACAGATAGCCCTGAAATAAAATTCAATATACCAGTAACTGAAACATTACTAATGGGAGGGCATGGATTATCAATAACCAGTACTAAGAACACTGACCAATAATTTGGGAGAAAAAAATACTGGGGAGACTAAATACTTCATACTACATGCTGAAATACATCCCAGGTTAAAAAAGTAAATGTGAAAATGAAACTATAAAGGAAAATATGATATTTAAGTGATTTGGGATGGGAAAGAACCACAAAACAATGGAAGAAATCATATAGATTTTTATATATTCATAATCATTTAGAACATCTGTATATAAAAAAAATCATGAGCTACAAAGTAGAAAAATTTGTCATGGATATCATAAATTGGATAGAGAGTATTTGTACCTCAACGAAGGTTAACAGCCCTTTTGAAAAAATTGGAAAACCTTTTGGGCAACAATATTTTATTATGGGTGTCAACTCAGAATCATGTTGAAGAAGAGAGCTCATTTGGAAGAATCACTCTCTTATCCCCATTCTTAGAAGGCCAGGTTTTTATTTGAATATTTTGTTTTGCTTGTTTCCCACTTTCCTTCGTACAAGGTAACATTTAGATTGCCAATGCTTTTTTCTCCCAGTGTCTTTTTCAAGAGTACCCCTAAAACTTTTGCTTCCCTATATATTCTGGAAGAGGTTCAATTGCTTTATCTCATTACAACTCCAGGGACAGAAACTTTTACAATCCCATTTTCCAGACTAGAGAGGATGTAATTTTTTGTGACTAAGCACAAATAGGTGGCAAACTGGAAAATCAACATAAACAAATCATTTTAAATAAAAGCATTAAAGAAGTCAAGCCAAGTGATGATCATATGCAGAGAGACAACTCTTAGAAGTACATGCCCGTCCTCAAAAGAAGTGTGCTAAGCCTGAATTCTTACATCCCCATTCTTACCTGTCACAGACCACATTCAAGCAATATCACTCAGCTTTCAGCAGTGCCCAAATGGAAACAGGTCCCACAGTCCTCAGGCTGGAGAGATGGAAGTCCCTAAGGACCTCCAGGAAGCACCATCTGGAGCCTGCCTTTGTGCTAGCATTTACAGGGGATTGGGACTGTTCTAAGTGTGCTCCGACTTCATAATCTGCATTAATCATCTCATATAAGCATCACCCAGGATTTGTGTCCTCTTGTGATACCCATTTTCCACTCTTCTGAAGCACAGAAGAGTTAAGAACCTCTCTGACGTTCACACAATTAGAAAACGGTAGAAACTGTATTTGTGGCAGGCAGACAGATCAGTGGGAGCTGGAGCACCTTGTCCACGAGGCCTGTAACCGTGGTCAAAGTCCTTCCATGCACAGATGCTCATATGATCCTCATGACTTTATGAGGAGGTCAAAATATTTTCCCCAATTTATAGTAAGGCAGGGAGAAGCCAGAAGCAGGCAATTGGAATTAATAAAAAATTTTTCTTAATAATCAGAAAGAAACTGACAGAAGAACATGGGCAGTTGTGCAACAAGGAATGACTAGAGGGAAAACAAAGCTTGAAAAGCTTGGGTCAGGAAAAGAAGAGTCCTGAACATCAAATAATTAAACAGAAGCCCCACAAAGCTTGAGGGCAGCCGGGAAGAGGCAAGGAGAGGTCATCCTGAGCACTGCAAGAGTGGAAATAATACCAGTTCTCGAATCTTCAAAGTGCAGAGTGATGCTAGATAATAAACAGGGAAAGAAATCACATTCACAACATTCCCATTATTTTGGAATCCATCTTCCTTCCTGAAAAACTAGCTCCTATTTGATGTCAATGTTTGCCTAACAATCTTGTTAATTTATGTCTCTGTTTATTTATATGGTCTTTGTTAGTTTAGATAAGACTAGAAGTTCTGTCTAAACCACCAAAATGAGGTTTCCGTTGAGCAAAGGATTTTCACCTGATTTTTAAATACAATCAAGATAATAGTTTATTTAAATGCTTTTATTAGAATTTGCTTGCATAATGCTAAAACAATATCATTGAACCGCTAAAATTGTTCTAGATTTGTAAAATAACATTTTTTATTTCAACATATTATGAATATCAAGAAACCTCACAAGAATAATAAGCAAGTTCTGAAAAACTTTTGTAAAATGATTCATATTAAATATACTAAAACTACATCCATTTAAAAGTAGGAAAATAATTATTTTGATATAGATTGTCACCTCATTTGTCTGATTTTGTCTAATTTGTTGAATATTAGAACAGAGGCACAGATTCTATACTTATTTCAAAGTGTTCTTTGGAATTTAAAATGGATGTACATCATTAGCTGCAAGGGAAATTCATTTACCTAATATAAATATAACACTACTCTCAAGTTTTATGCAATGTTATATCAGTATCATAAGATTTATCATAAGAAAATTGTCTCTTTAGTATAAGCACTTTCATAAATAGGTTTCCATCTAAATCCTCTAAAAATGAGCAGATTCCATGTATATAAGTCCTTTGTAACTTCCCTGCCTGCTCCATGCACACAACTTTTCCATCTCCAATTGTCTACCATCAAAATCATTAAGTGACCTAGAGCAACCAAACAGGTTTCTAGTATTTGATGGCAAAGAGTTTTTAAAAAATTGGAGGATTGTTCAGACTGAAATATTTAGGCTACACCTCTGGGGGAGGGGGTAAAAAACACCCTTAATCTGTGCTTATTACAACATTATTCCGATTTTTTAAAATTTTTTATTGCTTGTGCTGGCATGAATGATATATATGATTCATCTAATGAGAATTTGAATGCTAGTGGAAAATCCAGGTGAGATGAAGGAGAAAGAGATCAGGAACTTGAGAGAGAAATGCTGTCTGAAAACGAAGAGAGGTTCCATGAATGCAGAAAAACAAACAGCAGGTTTGAACTATGTTTAAAGCCTGCTAAAGGCCAGTGACATGTGACACCACGACGGTGGGGCGGGGGAAGCTCAGGGTGAAAAGTTTCTAAGCTGATTATTAAATAGATGTAACTCACTGACGAGTGTACCCATGTGGGATTTTAATTACTCAGACATCTGTTTAGCGAAGTGTACTACTAAATAGGGATCAAATACAGAGATCAAATTACGTGGGGAGGGGAGAGGAGATGACATTCATGAGTCAGAAAGGAGAGCTATCGGCCAGGGGAAAATCAATCCTGTCTTTACATCTCACCAACAGAGAAGCAATTATTTCAGATGTGGGGCTGGTTAGCATCCTAGGTCATGAATTTAATTAAATAACCCTCAAGTGGCAGAAAACAGAACAAACCACTGTATTTAACTGTCAGTAAGAAATGCTGCAAATAAGTGATCTAAATTCCTCCTTTTTTCTTTCCCTCCTCCTACATAGATTTGCTGTAGTTTTTCTTAAATTCACAACTTTCTTCCATTTCCTAACTTAGCCTTTCCTTTTTAGTGGCATCCAATAAACTCATTTAAATAGATGACTTGAACCAGAGTCAAGTTTTATCTCAAAATCTCACAATGGGATGCTTGGCAAAATCATGGGGGGGGGATAGAATTAAGGATTATGTCACAATTTGAGTTCTTTCCTTGGGCTCAATAAAAAGGCCAATAATTCACAGAACTAGATCGGAAGATTCTGTGGCCTTCTTACTGGCCATTAGTTGGCACCTTGGATAGTTAAGGCAGGAGATGCAAAGCAAAAGAGTTCAATTGATTGGAAAGAACTGTAAGAAATTTCCCTAAGCATAGAAGAGGGGAAAGAGAGCATTTTTCTGTTGCTTTTGAAATGGATATTTAAACCCAGCCTCACTCAGCATGGTCCTTTGCAGCCTTGGCTGAGCTCCAGTCAATTGTCTGCCTGGCAGCCTCTTGCCCACAGCTGACACAGCAGAAAGGCAATTGTCCTTAGAGCTTTGACCCCAACTCTGCAGTCAGCTCTCCAATTCTTCCAGAGCCCAATTCAGGTCCACCTGGTTTCCTCCAAAATGCCTTTCTTCCATTTGCAAATATCAGAAGCCAGCTGGGGAGAACCCAAGTAAAAGTACAAATTTACTGGAAGGATACTCTAGCATCTCATGCAATTCAAGGAAAAGTTGAACAATCTAGTCTCCCCGAAGGTAGACAGGTACTGGGCGGTCCGCAGTATCTCAGAGGCTGAAATCCACTAATCCCTCCACAGGGCTGCCTTGAACAACACAGCTACCAACTCCAAAGACTCAGACATTGCTGCCTAGCTGTGTAGATCTAAAATTTGTGGAAGAATCTGATTGGCAAGTGCACACACAGAGTATATATATACAAGCTCAAGTTTGAATAAACTCTGAAAATCATCCTACAGTGTGGGATCATTCTAAACTGGTCCTTTTTCTACCATTTTAAAGTCCTAAGAATAACTTCAGGCAATGCTAACCTCAGCTGAATAAATGTGGCTAATAGGACAGAGATACCCAGTGTAAACAAAGAGGCAGCAGCCCTGATTGGGTAGAGCTTCAAAAGAGCCCATTCTTGGAAAGAGACACTTTAATTGTCTGGTTGGGAATGTGGTTCAGTGTTAGAGTGCTTGTCTGGCATGCACCGGCTCTGGGTTCCAACCCCAGCACTACCAAGAAAATGTCTAGGCTTAAAGTTCTCTTAAGGATTGCTAACGACTAGGAAGGCTCAAAAATTAATAATTTTTTCTTGATCTCCTACCAAGCACCAGGCAACTATGTGAAGTGTTGTGCTGAACACAAAGATGAATCAAGTTGGTTGTGTGTCCTCAATGCATATATACCTAGACCTGTATCTCTAGTCTAAGCAACAATCAAAGGGCTTCTATAAGAATAACTTTTCATATGAATACTGAGTTGCCCCCACCCTTAGATGAGAAACCTAAGGATTTTGCTGAAATGTGAGGCAATGCCATTGTTAAGGAGGTTAAGAATACACTATTCAGAGCCTTCTTTAGGCTACATCAGATTAGAACTGAAGTAGCTTCTCAGTTAACCACAACCAAGTGACTTGGAGAGTGTAAGGTAGGTGTGAAATTCATTTTTTGAAAAATAATTGATGCTTTCTTTCCCTTCTGAACCAAATAGATAACTAAATGTAAGTTTATTTTTTAAAAAATTCTAGCCATTTCCCCTAACCTTAGGTGAGCAAATACTTTGAAAGACATTTATCAGCTAAACTCCCACAGGAAAGACAGGAGCTTCTAATTAGCAAGGTCTGCTAAGGCCATTGAGTCTAGCCGAGGCTACATGTGCAAAGCGTCTGTAACTTTGGTTTGGGTTTAGATCTGAGAAAATTTGATGTTCTGGTTTGGTTTGAACTGGTTGCCAAGTAAAGTCTTCTATTTCTTTTTTCTTTCTTTCTTTTTTTTTTTTTAAGAAAGAGGGGACAGTGAGAGGAAGAGAAAGAGAAGTGATTTTTAGTTTTTCATGTGACTTTCATTCCTCTGACACTTTGTTGTGTATATGGTGCTGGGATTCGAACTCGTGTACTCATGCATGTGAGGCAAGCGCTGTAACCACCAAGCCACCGCTCCAGACCCCCAAGTATAGTCGTAAATTTTTAAAATTCATATTAAGGTATTCATTTGAAGGTTTAGCAAATTATCAACTTTCATTCTAGCTGTGAGTTGAGGATTTGATTCGTTTCATATCTATGATAAGGATGCAGAAGCAGCTGGACCGATAGCATGGACTTCATTGAGTTGGCTTTTGGCCTTGAGGAGGGGATATGAGTGGAGCACTAGAGTGAGTTCGTGTGCTTGAACCCAGGAGTGCTCCATCATGCAGCCACATCTCCACTCCTTTTTATTTTTACTTTGAGACAAGGTCTCACTAAGTTGCTGAGGATGGCCTTGAGCTTGTGATCCTCTTTGCCTCAGCCTCCCGGGGATTACAGCCACGTGCCACTACACCAAGTTCGAGTATTTATTATAGCTCACCCCTTGCACACTCAATTCTACTTGCTTCTTATAGTAAGTTCATTCACTCAATGCCCAGCAATCTCAGGATTCTTGTTGGCCTTTTTTACCGAGGACACAAGGTTAGTGGGAAAACTATAGTAACTGCAGCTGTGATGAATCCCAAGCCTAAAGTAACTGGTCCTTCATCTCCTTCCTCCAGCATCCTCACCCCTATCCTACAAGTGACGCAGCCTCAGCTCATAGCCATGTTGGTCTAGGGGGCTTGCCTGATGGCTTGATTAGATTCTCACAGTTCCTGGTTGCCATGCCTACCCCAGACATGGCTTCTGCTCTCGTCTGTTTACATGCAAACTAGGCAGCAGCAAGAGTTACCATCTGCATCCCAAACATTCTATAATGGAGACCTACCTCCTCCTGATGATCTGGATCAATTATTTCAGCTAGTATAGTGACTCCATTCCTGCTGGTCTCTTGGCACGAGGAGACAAAGTACTGAGTGGCAGCTGTACTATAAAGTATGATGGGACTCTGTGTTTATTCATGAAGTATTACCCCTCTGGGAACCAAGACCTCTTAATTCATAGAAATTTTGGGGATAAGAAACGTAAATTCCACAAGGTGTACCCCTGGGAATGTCAGAAGGACCATGCCTATTTCCCACCCCCACTCCCAGTGTTTTCTAGAATCATGTAATTTACCTTTTGGGGGACATAGCACCATATAATGGTCATTGATTTAGGGTGGGGTATCATTTCCAAACCAGAGTCTCAAATGAATGGTAAGGAAAGGTCCAAGGTAGTGGGTACATGATCTTATGCCAGCTATGGTGCTGGCTGAGATCCTGTGGATAGGAAAGGCAAATTCAAACCCAGAATGTAGAACAACACTAGTCAGCATAAATTCCTGCCTCTGCCAGGGTGGAAGAAGTCCACTGAAGTCAACTTACTCCCGATGGTTGGCTGGACTCCTTGAGGGTTGATGCTATGCCGGGGAGTTAGCATTAGTCTTTGTTATTGACAAGTTAGACGTTTGGAAGCACCAGTAGCTGGGTCA
Organism: Aplodontia rufa; assembly: GCA_004027875.1. Lineage (NCBI taxonomy): Eukaryota > Metazoa > Chordata > Mammalia > Rodentia > Aplodontiidae > Aplodontia > Aplodontia rufa. The sequence continues at coordinate 52,797 of PVKS010008635.1, read as the reverse complement.
GCCTCAATGAAGTCCATGCTATCGGATCTATACATAGCCATCACCCTTGTCCTCATGGCTACTCGAGTTATGTGACCATTGTGCCAGCACTATAGTAACCAATGATGGAGGCCGACTGACATACATGGCTGAGTCATGAATGTTGCTTTGTGCCTTTTTGGGAATGGGTGCCTTGTGGGGGGATTAACATGGAACAGAAAATTCTTCACACTCATATTGATGCCAACCTTTCTCCTTCTAGCCCTAAATCAAACTGCCACCCCATTTACTATGTAGGCTTTGAGCTACTTCTCTTTCCACAGTAAGTATGTGAACAGATGCATCACCAGGAACTTTGCCCTTTTGGAGGACCCTCATCTTTCTCTTTCAAAGATCACCCTAAGGAAGATTATTCTGTAGCAGCATCCATTTTGGGATTGCACTCTTGTGCTGGGCCAAGCCATCTGTAAAAGAAAGTTGACCTTTTCAGTCCTTCATCAGCTGACACAAGGAACACCCCCATGCAGTCATAGTTGTGAACACTAATGCAATCGTAGTGGATAACACGCAGATCTGGGCTGCCACGTAGCACAGCTTACTTGTGTCCTCTGGCCCTATTCCTGCCAAATCCTGTATCTTCCATTTCTGTTTCATGACAGAATGCTGCTGGGTCCACTCAACTTTATGACTTGGTGTGTCTTACAGAACCAGCTCCGGCCTCATAGCTATTTGATGTCCCCTGGCGAGATGCTCATCTATACTACTTCTTGCACAATAGTCTGCAAGAACTCCTTTTTGAAAGATGCACAGTTGTTTACTACAGATGGTATGAGTTTTGCTCCAGAATCCTAGAAGTCTGTGTATGCCTCCTCAAATACCAGCCTCTTCAGACAATGGCTTCCAGGCCTGAAAATTGACTTAGGGCTGGAAACTGGGCTATTCACTGTGACTTTTTAATAGCGCAGCTGCCTTCAAGCCTCCCAATTATCCATTCTTGATTTCTTTTTATTTTATAAATAGCCTTTGTTGATAACCCATTTATCTTGCCCCTTAGACTTTGAATTCTATTAACTGTCTTCATAGCTCCTTGTGGATTGGGTCACTGGATCCAACATTAACCTTGCCCTTCATTGCAATAATTGTACATAACTTCCTTCTGACAGTTAAGCATTGCTACCTGGCCTCTATTTCAGGACCCTGTCATCCTTCTGATAAGGAACCCAGCTCTGTAACAATTTCCCTCCAGTCTACCCTGCACATAGCCTCCACCAGCTCCTCAGTGAAGTGTTACTCTGAACAATGTATTCCTTATCCCTGTGGTAAATCGTGTGTGCTCCATGGGGAGCGTCCTTAGATCACAGCCCCCTGGTAGGTTTTCCATCCCTATGTAGGGATGCTCCAGAAAGCCCACCTCCTCTCTGAGTCATGCGGTACCTTCTCACAATCTATTGCGTCTTTTCTATTTCATTTTACCATGGGCCATTGCTTCCTCCAAGCTTCCAAGAGTCATCACCATTGTGGTAAATCCTGTACCCTGGAGATTGCTCCCATTATCAATGCATCGTCCCCCACCCACTGTTAGCCTTCTCCATGATTGTACTTCTAGGTATGAAAATGAGCCTTTTTTATTCCTTTGTGCACAAAAGAGTGGACACACTATACTACATCCCTTCAATGAAGACTCATCTGGCTAGAAGCTGTTATACCCCAGTCCAGAATCTGGGATAAAGAAAAATGAATGGAACCCAATTGAGCTGCTCTCCGGAGATCTGCAATCTTGAAATAATGATGTTAGTACAATATTTTTGGTCCAATTTTAAAAATCAAGATGAAAAGGCTATATGGGTTTTTCCAAAGTGTGTTTTGCTTTTGATACATAAAATATCCCCTTATTTGGTCTTACACCCAGTGCTTATAAATGCAAGAGTAATGACTTAATTAGTATCTTTACTAACTTAAATTGCAGGTTTTATTGTAGAACATACTTTTCAGTGGGGGAAGGAGGAAGTGAGGGAAGCCAAGAGCACAAATGTTTCCATGTTTCGTAGCAAAATGCTACTTCTTTTTATTGACATTGACTTTTTAATTTTTCTAAAAGAATCTTTATACAATAGCATTATTTATCTAGAATTCTTTTCCAAACCGCATTTACAAAAGTAAAAAGGAGAGTGGTAAATACAATTTATTGAGCACTTATGTGCACAGCTGTGCAGGTTGTGTAATACACAAGGGCACCAACACTTCTTGGGTGGCGTGGTTTACATGGATTTGCGTATTTATAAAGAAAATTTTCCAGCAGATGGCAGTAAAGTGTCTTGCTTTAACAAAATAAGACTATTACAATAATATCTGCCAGATAAAAATGAAGTGTCTTGAGGACCGAACATCTTTTTTTATTTACACAAAGATATCACATAGCCTAATGGTGGCACCGTTTGCTACACGCCAAGCCCTGTGCTCATTCACCCTCATTTAATCCTCAGGATCCTACAAAGTGGGTATTGTTACCAACTTGCCCAAGGCTACTGACTCTGGGCATAGTAGTTTTGAGATTCTAATGCAGGTCTCTTTACCTCTAGTCCGTTTTCTTCCACCCTACACTATGATACTTCAGAAAACTAATGCCTAGGAACATGAAGACCACAGTCAGAGAGCTGGCCTAGCTTAAGTCATCCATGTACCCAGAAGCCCTAAGTAACTCTCAATCCAATCTGCCACTACTTTGTGCTTATAATAGTGCTGGGTGACTCTGGAGACTGACGAGAAAGGAGCACATTTCACTCACCTAGGAAAATGATCACACTTGAGTTATGGAAGTTAAAAATGGGAAAATGATATTCTTTTGGGCCGTTTAATGACATTTGTATGATTTAAACACTGTACATGTCACAGAAATAAGGGAATCAGAAAACTCCATAAAACTCCAGCCTTTTTGGTCGCTGCATGCTCCTTGGTTCAGGGGCTCTCAATATTCGGAGGAATTTAAGGTCTGATGTATGGAAGGATCAGCTAAGCTTTTCAAGTTACAGGATGTGACTATGTGTATGGAACAGAGGTTCTGGGTCTTTTTCACTTAATAGTGGTTGCAAGAGTAAATTTTGAGACAGTCCTGGTTACATATAGGAACATATCAGGGAATTTAGTGCCTCTGCTCTGTGGACTTCAATTCCATATTTAGGTTTTCTGTCAGCCAGGCTAATCTGAGACTTGACACGGAATTAACATCAAAGATCAAGTCTTTATTCTTGGTTCATATACTCTAGAATGATGACCCAGGCTAGTTCATTATGAAGGACAGTTACAACAATTCTATCTAACGTGACTAGCTATTTTATAGATAGCTCAAGAGAAATGTATAAACTGCTTTAATTTATGAAAGTCATTATAAAATTATTATTCTAGATATTATATATCCTTTTATTATACTATAGTGTACCCAAATACTTGAGGTATAAATACGACAGTGCTGGACTTCAATTCTACCTAAGATTTACCTTTACTGAGCAAAATGTCTGTGCACTGTGCTAAAGTTTGCAGCTATCTTCACTGTTGATTTACTAAAGAAAACTTCAAAATATTTCACATCTAAAAACTTGGTTTTGTGTGTTTTATACGCTTCCATATTTTTTTGACAGTAGACCATTTTAGGGATTAGATCTGACCTCTTTGACAGAAAACAAATCAATGGAATATAGGAACAAGGAAGGGTTGATTAAGTGATTTTTAAATCTTGTTCTACATCTTGATTATAGTGGTGACTGCATGATTATGCATTTGTCAAATATCACACTTAACAGGGTGAATTTTACTGAATGTAAATTTGTACTAAAATAAACATTACTTTAAAAAAAGAAAACTACATCCAGGTTACAATAGTTCTCAAAGAGTTAGACTCCTTTATATCCCAAAATATTTTGAATAAATATATTTAATTATAAATTTGAGAGTGCTTTATCACAAATTCTATATATATATGCAAATTAGAGATTTTATTTAATGTATAAATGTCAGTACCAAATCACTTTGCAAAAGATATACTAATATTCTTGATCCAGCAGTTTTTCAGATCTATTATAGACAACATATCAATCATGAATAAAAGGAAGCCAGTTATATTTTATATTGATCCCTAAATTTGTCACTAAGGAAATACTTTTCCCTAAACCTATTGAAATAAAAAAAAGAACCTCTGTCCTCTGTGAAACAAACTGCTATGACTTTTTTTTATCTTAAACTTCATGTATATCCTGAATAAATTTTGTCAACTTTTTTTGTAGCTTTATAAGCTTAGAGAGCTATTTGGAATTACGTTGTTAATGACAATTCTTTTCTGAGTTATAAGATCTGGGGTAATATTTTTGCTTTTTTCTTGTATTACCTAAACTTTTAAAATGATTACTTATTAATATTACAAAAGCAATAAAACCCATCATTGTTCTTTAAAGCAATATCACTGAATACTTGTCTAATGTATGGCCTAGCCTATGAGGCCTCTTCAAAACAAAATAATGTATTTATATTTCTACAAAATTTAAGTGTATGGAAAATCTAATTTTAAAAGTCAAAAGTCAGGGGTTGGAGCGGTGGCTCAGAGGTTTCGGCGCTTGCCTGGCAAGCACAAGGACCCGGGTTCAAACCCCAGCACCACATACACAACTGAGTGTTGGAGCAACTAAGGCCATGTGAAAAACTAAATAAAGTTGTTTCTATCTTTAAAAAAAAAAAAAAAAAAGTCAAAAGTCAGGGGCTGGAGTGGTGGCTCGGCAGTTACGGCGCTTGCCTGGCATGCACAAGTACACGGGTTCAAACCCCAGCACCCACGTACACAAATGTCAGAGCAACGAAAACCATGTGAAAAACTCAATAAAAATTGATTCTCTGTCTCTCACTGTCCTTCCTTCTTAAAAAAAAAAAAGTCAAAAGTCATCTAACCAATTGGTATATGCAATAAGTTATAAAAACTGTCCTTTGATCCTTTTTCAGCTTTTCCTAAACAGTGGCACTGTGGCAAAATCAGCCTCGACATTTGCTAGCACCTATCTTAGTCAAAGGGTTAGTTATTTGAAAACACAACAGAAAAATCCTTGAAGATGGCCTCACCCAAGAATTTAAGGTCAGGGTTTATGTTAAGCAGGACCTCAAATCAAGTTTAGAAACAAGAAAACCTTTCATTCCTTCTTCAAGGGAAAGGGTTTTCTTTGAGAGGAAAGGGTTAGAAAAACAGGTCAATGTCCTGTAAATAGGAGGTTGTCATTTGCTTTTATATGCTAAATTAAATATGCCTGTTTCATGTTCAGTGTCTTGTGGCTGTTCTGCTCTGGGTCTGGGAAAATGTGTTTATACTAGAAAACTCCATGAGGGCAGGAAATGTAGTTTTCCTTTATCATAAATCATCTGCCTTAAACTCTACCTATCTAAGACGTGGGGCATGAAGGGATACTGAATAATCGCTGGTAAAAATGTGTAAACTGTCATGTCTACCAGATTTCCTATAAATCGCATATCATGTTTATATAAATGGAACAGTTGCAAAATGGTTACATGAACCATGGCAGGTTACCTTCATAAGCATCTTTTGAGAAAGCTCAGCAAGTATTATCAGCCTTATGACTTAACATGACTATGTTTCTAGAACCCTGGTTTTCAACATTCAGTCACCAACTAATTTCAATCATTCCCACAAGAGACGAGCTGGTTGCATCTAAAATAACAAGATTCAACCAATCCTATTCCAGAACTGAAGTCCTGAAAACAGTTCATATAAGTGAAAGATCCTAGTAATAATTGAATTTTAAATAAACTGCAGGGGTCCAGAGCAGTCAAAGGTTAGTCTGCACAGAGAATTGGAATTGACACAATACAAACCAGGAATGAAAACATCGGAGGATATCTTCAGTGAGAGATGCTATTTTTGCTCTAACACAAATGAAAAAGATAAAAAAAAATAGGTGTTTCAAAAAGTAAAGCTTCATGTTGCTTAAAATGTTTTGTCAAGAAACACTTCAAAGGGGCTGGAGCAGTGGCTTGGCAGTTACGGCGCTTGCCCAGCATGTGCAAGTACGCAGGTCCAAACCCCAGCACCCACGTACACAACTAAGTGTCAGAGCAAAGAAAGCCATGTGAAAAACTCATTGATTCTCTCTCTTTCTCTCTCTCTCTGTCCTCTTTTAAAAAAAAAACACTTCAAAGCATAAACTTTCCAAATTCTGTATGATCAAATTATAAACACCACCTAAATGCTATTAAATATTTTATTACTTTCTTAGTTTAGTTCTGTTTGAAGTATGAAATGATGCATGGTCTGAAAACAAAGTACAATGGCGAAAACCATTATAGGATAATTCACCATTCCACTAATACCTGAGGATGTTTTAACCTAGTTAAACTAGTTTCCATTGTTACCATCGCAGTCATCTTAGGAAAGACAGTCTTAATGAAAGAAAAGATACTTTCTCAAGTTATTAAAAGACTTATTAGACAAACTGGACAGGAGGAAAGAATGTTAAGTTAAAAAATTGGGGGAAAAATTGCAATATCTGTTGCAATGAGCAAAAGAAATTGTTTCAAGAAAAAAAAAAACCCAAAGAAGTATTTAAAAATGAAACCAGGAGTGGAGGTGCAGCTGAATGGTAGAGCACACGCTTAACATGTGCAATGCCATGGGCTCAAATCCCCAGCACCAAAACAAGCAAAAAAGTGAAATCACTAGCAAGCCTAGCCTGAAGAAGAACTGAGACAGTCTTGGTTGTGATGAAGCTTTAAAAGACATGACAAACTACGCACTGTCGGGAAATGACGATGATGGAGATGAGTCCAGAAAAATGCCAAAAATAAATGGTTAGGTTCCTTTTTGGGGGAGGGCACGGGGTGAAGAATTCAAGAAGGAAACCTGAGGGTCTGATTATGGTGCTTGCCTGGCATGCACGAGGACGCAGGTTCGAACACAACGAAGTGTTGGAGCAACAAAAGCCACATAAAAAACTAAATAAAATTGATATTCTCTCTCTCTCTCTCTCTCTCTCTCTCTCCTTCCCTCCCTCTTTCTCTTTCACTCTCTCTCCCCCTCCCTCCCTCTTGAAAGAAAGAAAGAAAGAAAACCTGAAAACAAAGCCACCCTGGACCCACTGTGTCCTGGAGGCTCTGTGGGTTATCACTCACCTTTTTGTGAGGTCTCCCAGAAAGATCACCACATAAGCAATATGCTTTTGGGACCTAAAGACACATACAAGACTCCCAAATCTAATCAAAGATTCTCCAAATTCAGAAAAGTGTTTTATTTAAAATTTTATTAAAATACTCTTTGACCCCTTTACAGCTTCCTAAGTGAAGTGGTGTTCTGTTAAATTATTCGTAAGTCCTTTAAATACAGTTTTTGAAATTTAGGAAAATGAACAACCTAGAACAAGAGAATACTGACAACCCATTTTCCATGTCTGCTTCCTTGTTTAATCATGAACAAAGCTAGCCCCATGTAGGATAAGAAACACTTTAGATAAGAGTGAGGACAATTTCCAAATCTGTGATTAAAGAGGAGGGCTTTCTTAAATTCTTAGGAAAGCCTAGATCCGGGGTTAGCTTAACACATTTCTGTAACCAGCATCAGGGTCTCTGACATCAGTTTCTCTTTTAACTATTTTTCTTCCATATTCTACTGTGTAATCTGCAATGCCAGTTTCCCTTGCCTATAAGGAACTGACCAAAATAACCAGGATTTTTGAACACCACCTCTTACCTATATGTGGTTAGTGATGTGTGTGTCTGTGTGTGTGTGCACGCGCATGTGCAGCTTTTTAGCAGAAAAATAATAGATGCTTTAAAACCCTTTAATATCTGTTTAAATCTATCTTTAGAGCAAATCCAGATCCAATGCATGCAAATGAATATGAATATTTCCTCATAAATTCAAGCTACTAATTTTTAAAGTATTGCATAAATTTAGAAAATATTATCTAAAGGTATTTCACATTGAATAAATCTAGAATGTAGTTATTTCAAATATTTAGAAAGAACTTTTACCAATTGTAAAAGTACTCATAAAAACTCTGCTGTGAATCTGAGTATAAATATGTTTGTTTAGTTGGTAACTGGTTGATAGCTGTCCACCCTCTGCAGAAGTGTATCTGAATATCCAGGGGAATAGTACCTGGAAAAGAAAATTTATTATTAGATATTTATTAAAGTCAGCACAGTATACACACAAAAATTATTTAATGGATTTATCTGAAATAGTTCTGTGAGTAAAACCTCACATGGACCCTGAATAATTATGTTTTAATAATGTTTTATGCATAAGTTTAGACACTCAAGGAAGAGAGTATCAACAGTGCTGTGCTAGAGAAGTTATAAAGCATTTAAGGGATATAAATATAATGGCAAGAGATGTTTTCCAAAGAACCTTTGATCCAGTGACAGAATTTTATTACAGACTTTATTATATCAAGTGAGTCATGTTGCTGATAGATTTTTTTCATAAGTTAGACTATGAAGACTATTATCACTAATCAAATTCCACATTTCACATTCTGATTGCCTTAGAACTCTTGAGCATGTGTGTGTGTGTGCGTGTGTGTGTTAGAGGATTGAACCCAGGGCCTTCACATGCTAGGCAAGTGCTCTACTTCTGAGCTACATCCCCAACATTCCCAGCCCTCTTAGTGTATTTTTTAATCAGATCTGGTTGCCTATAAAAATAAGTTTGGGGTATAATTCACATTGAAGAGGTATTTAACACATGGTTTACAAATATTTATATCATATAAATTTAGGAAATTAATCATCTTCATTGGTTTTGGAGCATATTCAGTACTATGAATTTATATTTATAAACTGAACATTTTATAAAATATTTAGTGCAAAAGTATTAAATATATCCATTAATGCATTGCAGGATGTTTGATATGCCTTGGGAAGAATTTGCATACTATAAAAATATGTCAAATAAAATTTGGCAGACATTCTAGAAAATGATAAATGGATTTAAAAATCTAAAGTAATATAATTTTAAAATTTCCAAAACAAGCTTCTGAAAGCGTTTTCTCTAGATAGAACCTATTGTTAGGGACTTTGCTTTGTTCTTTGTTAGTTCTTTATGCCTAGATGCTTGACTCAAAAAACTTATAATTTCTTCTACAACTTCTCAAGGTGGGCAAAACACAGATGTGTTTTCTCAGTAATGTGCTTACATGCAATCTTAGTCAAACAGAACATACATACATACATACATATATACATACATAAAAAGCTACCTTAAAAATATTTCTTCTCAAAAGGCCTGCTTTGCTTGAAAAAATTCTTTCAACATTGGATTTCTTCAAAGTACTCTTGTACTGAGGAATTCATAAATGTTACTCTCCTGGTCTGAGTTAGTCACAAATTTTAAAGCAGGCCTCACCTTCCTAAGACTTATAAATGTGTCAGACACAAGAGAGCTACATTTTATATAAATGCAAGATGTTTACTGGGCATGAGGACATATGTTTATAATCCCAGCTATTTGGGAGTGGAGACAGGAGGATTGCAAGCTTGAGGACAACCTGGGCAACTTAGCCAGACCCCATCTCAAAATAAAAGAAAAAGAGCTGGGGATGTAGCTCGGTAATAGAGTATTTGACTAGCATGCGTGAGGCCCTGAGTTCAATCCCCAGTACTGCAATAAAATAAAAGCGAGAAGTAGTTGTTTTTTAGTCTTTAAAACTATACTGTTTAGTAGGGCAGCCACTAGCCCCATGCAGCTATTGAGCACTAGAGACATATATGACTAGTATGTTTGAGGAACTGAATTTTAAATTTAATGTAATTTAAAAGTCAAAAATGACAATTCAATTATTGGAAAACATTTAGGTGTGTGTAGAATAACTATAAATCTACTTTTCTTTTAAAGAGAGAGGGGGAGAGAGTGTGTGAGAGAGAGAGAAAGAATCAATTTTATTTGGCTTTTCATCTGACCTTTGTTTCTCTGAGACTTAGTTGTGTATGTGATGGTAGGGTTTGAACCCCAGTCCTCGAGCATACCAGGCAAGCACCGCTCCAGCTACTGAGCCATTGCTCCAGCCCCTGAGTCTACTTTTTCTTTCTTTTTTTTTTTTCTGAGTCTACTTTTTCAAGTTAAATTTTACATAATCTAAATATAGGTTAAGTATTCCCAGTGAAATTTAGCATCTGAATTAAGTGAAAAAATATTTTTAAAAATGTAAAATAACTCATTTATAATTTTCATATTTGATTACAAGTTGAAATGATAACATTTGGGTATGGTGGAAACAAAAATAAATCATTAAAATTTCTTTACCTTGTTTCATTTTACTTTTCTAAATGTAGCTGCCAAAAAATTTGAAATTACATATGTGGCTCACATTATATTTCTATTGGACATTGTTGTATTATAATACAGGCCTTCTGTAAGTCAATTAGGATCTATGAATAATTCTTGAGGCTTTATTTGGCTTATTTCCAAACTAACTACCATTGCTATACCAAAAGTCTCAGAAACCTTACAGTCTCTTTGATTTGCACAGGGAAGAAAACATGCCACTTTCTCCCCTCACACTCATCAGCAGAGTGTACACTTAGCACTACCTAACTTCCCATGAGTGCATACAGACATGTATTTCAGAATTTAGACCCATAAATAAAGGCATCAAGTTGTTAATTAACTATCAGAAAGTCCCATTCCAACTAGAATCTATCTGATGCTAAAGAATTCTAACATAGACTTTCATCAGGAAAAGGTGTGGAACTCTACCTTAACTAAATGAATCCTACCTTAACTAAATGAATTTAAATTTAACCAAAATAATCTTATATTTGCAAAAAAGAAACAAAAATTTGTCTGATATGCATTTATCATCAAAACAGTGAAAAATAATAAATGGCCAAGTACTGCGACTCTAATAATATAAACTTATATTTGATTTAGTTAACGATGCTATTTATCCTCAGAATGAAAAATGAGAATAGGATTGTAAAAATAGGATAAGAAGAAATATTTACTGGATTCAATTCTTAAGTATAAGCCCTTTGGCTAAGTGTTATCTTATTTAATTCTAACTACGAAATATGTAATTATCTATATTTTACAGATACAGAAAGTGTGCCTAAAAGGATTAAATTTTATCTCCAAGGTCACACGGTAAGCAGATAAAACTAAGACAGGAACCTAGGTCCTGTTTTTCACTTAAATCTGAGCTTTTAGCCATAATTTTCATCAAAGCAAAATGAACGTCCAATAAAGAGCAGAAATTCCTTCTCGTAGCCGACAACCACCGCTGTCCTAGCTTACGTCTATAAGTAATCTTTAAGAATGGAAGTGAATTAACCTTATCCAAGATCAATATAAAATTGTATCATAGCAACATTTTCACTGTTATGATACAGAAGTATGCAGAATGTCAGACTGTGCCCATGCCTCCTTCCCCAAATGAGGTGGCTGCCAAAAATCCACTTTCCCTCCCCAGAGATCCAGAAGACAAAAGAGTTTAAAAAACACCTTCTGCCTGTGAAGTAGGCCCAGCCCAGACCTTAGATCTTCTAAGGCTTAGCCCAGGACTCTTCCCTCTTATGACACATACCTTTATTAGAAATTTTAAAGACTACTAAAACTGGCAATATGAAATAAATGTTTAGGCTAATAATATGACAGAATATATGTATTGATCATCTGTCTTATTTATATTAATTCTAAACATTAGCTTTAAAAGTTCTAAAAGTTGTCATCAAATGATTCTTAGGAAATATATAATGGCAAAAATAACATTTTGGAATATATTTGTCTATTTTCACAGAAAGACAATGTTTCAAAGATTTCTGTAAAACACTCAGGAACCAAATGCTTTAAAAATTAGAAAATTTTAAAAGTCAGCTAACCTAAATTTCTCATAATTACCAATTTTTAAAATGAAATCCCAGACCAGACCATAGAATGCAAAAAATTAAATATGTACAATGCTACTTTTACAAAGCTCCAGATTAAATTCTAATGTGACAGTTTTCAATTTCCCCTGGGGCTCAGTTAATATATGTCTTAAAAGGAGTAAAAAAAGAAAACTTCTATTCAAGAAAGTGCCTTACCATTGATTAATTCTAACCTGTCATTCATTCCATTTTGGGACCCATTCATTTGCCTTTTTCCTCCCATTTTTCTTTAATTTTGTTTTTTTTTTTATTGAATTGGAAGTTATTTTAAACTTATATAAAATAAAATAGCATTCTTCCTAAAGGGACATACACCATATACAAAAATTCATATTATTAGTAAAAGATTTTTTTGAGGCAGGTACTGGAGATTGAACCCAGGGACACTCTCCTACTTTACCAGCCCTTTTCTTTCTTATTTTGAGACAGGGTCTCACTAAGTTGCAGAGGCTGGCCTTGAACTCAGGATCTTCCTGTCCCTTCCTCCCAAGTCACTGGGATTACAGACTGTTCCACCACACCCAGCTGATAAAAAAGATTTTCATAACCCCTTAATCTAGTGACTTCATACATATTTTTATGTTACACAAAAATCTGAATATTCTAAACATATATTTTTTTTCTAAGCTGGTTTATTAGAAGTCTTTTGGGCAAAGAGTTTACATAAGCCTCCCAAAAGTACACAAACTTGCAACTTATGAAAGAATTTTCTATCTGAATATGTGTGAACAAAAAATACATTTTAATCTTAAAATTATTTTTGTGCTTTTAAAATCAATGTTACCATATGTATTAAAAGTCATTGATATTAAATTGAAAGAACAAACTGCTAAAAGTCATAAATCATATACTATAACATACAAACACTGCAATTTTCATTTTCCAGTATTAGTAGAGAGAGAAATTAGTATAAGATTAGAAAATATAAATATGTATGCCTTTTATTCTGCATTCTTTGTGGGCATTTTTCAAGATTCATTTGTTTAATTCTTTCTATTATTTTCTTGGTAACATTGCTTTTATTTATTTTGGGTTTAGTGGTTTAGTTTTCCTTTATGCCTATATCAACTTCATTTAAAAATGTTTAATCTGGGCTGAGGGTATAGAGTGCTTGCTTAGAATATGTGAGACACTGGGGTCTATTCTTAGCACCACACAAAAAAATAATAATAATCTTGAATAATTATCTTCCTGTAAGATTACTTACTCTGTGATACCTGCTATCATAAACAATGTTTATGTATTTTTTTCATGTACATAATAACTTTATTTTTGTTGCTTTGCATCTCCTTTCTACTTATAACACTTTCATTAAGTAAATGTGAGTTTAAGAAAAGTAACATGCCAGCTGGAGTGGTGGCTCAGTGAGTGGTTTTGGTGCTTGCCTTGCATGTGCAGCGACGAGGGTTCAAACCCCAGCACCACGTACACAAAGCTATCGGAGCAACAAAAGCCACATGAAAAACTAAATAAAATTGATTCTCTTTCTCTTTTTCTCCCTCTCTCTCTTTAAAAGGAAGGAAGGAAGGAAGGAAGGAAGGAAGGAAGGAAGGAAGGAAGGAAGGAAGGAAAGCAACATGCAGGGAGCTATGAAAATCAGAATCTATAGGCCTCTCTTCAAAAACAGGTATTTACAATTTAAAAATTGTTTTAATTTGAATTCTGTATTTGGGAATGTGTATATTAATCATAACATAATTCAATTTGAAGTGGGTTATGTAGTATTTCAAAGTACACATTTTGATACAGTGGATAAAAAAATTTGAAAACCAAAAAAGCTACATTATAAATATCAAACTTTTCCAAGTCCATTTTCCTCACCTTACGATCTCCTCTGGGTAGCAATTGTTAATACTGTTGATATACTCTTGAAGGAGAGAACCAGGTTCTGCTTTTATCTCTTGAACTTTTTTAAGTCCACCACTTGTTACAAAAAGTCGTCGAGCTTTGCTATCATGAGGTAGCACCTTGAAAGTGAAAAAAATTAAAATGTCAGCTCTTCTTGACCAAGTTAAATTATTGGTGTTGTCAAGCAATAAGGTACCTGACAAAATGTAGAAGAAAATTTATGTCCAATATATTTATCACTTTATAAGCCAAAATCTGCTGATGGTTGAAGTGAAGTACACTCTTTCCAGAAGTGTGTTAATTTTTATGTTGTGGAGACAGAATAAAGGCAACAGGCGTGAACAAAGGCAACGATGTCCCACTCAAACATGAAACGGAAAGCTTGCTCACATTGGGGGCTCTCCACTACCCAGGAAACTGAAGGCAAACTCCTTAACAAAGCATGAAAGGTCTCTGCCCCCAGCTCCTAAATTCCTCTCCAGCTTCCGTACCCATCACTCTCTATCCTAAATTTTGTCTTAGTAACATCAAAGTGTGCTTGCTGTGTCGTTTCTTTCCTTTGCCCATGCTACATCCCTCCCTAGAATGCCTTTCATACTCCATGAGCCTCCCCTCTTTTGCCTGGTTCACTCTTACTCATAATTTAAGACTTGGCTTGAGTGTTACCTCCTTTAATAAGCCTTTAAGAGGGGCTGCAGTGGAGGTTCCGTGGTTGGAGCACTTACCCACCATGCATAGGGTCCTGAGTTCAAACCCCAGCACCACAAACACAACTAATTGTCCAAGAAACAAAAAACAAACAAATAAATAAAATTTATTCTCTCTTTAAAGAAGCCTTTAAGAAAATGCAAAATTCTGCCTGAGACAAATATTCCCAAAGGCACATCTACAAGAGTATGTGATTCAAGGTGTGCTGTCTTTACTCGATCATAGTTGTACAACTTCTATGAATCTCATTGACTTTTATTTACTGCTTTTGAACTCTCAACATAGTATTCATTTCCATAGAATAAAGCTAGAATATCTTGCTCATTAGACTAAACAAACTACAAAATGAAACATTTATAAATAATGTCAACGATCCATTTTCAAGAGTTAATGATTCTGTCTATAGATGATCCACTCAGCACCTTACCCCTCCTCCTCTAAGATGCTTAGCTAGTGAATTTCTTACTTAGCATCCAATAGTACACAAAATTGAAGAAATGAATTGAGTTTCCCCAGGCCATAATTTAGTCATTTCTCTGCGTTATTTGGTTAGCGGGTTTGTCAAAGGGGGTATACCCTATTATCTCCCACATCCACCTCCCATATAACTAAGAGAAAAAAGGGTTTCATTATTTTCTCAAAAGGAAGAACAGAGCACAGGGGTCCGATACACAGACTGTAACTTGAGGTGGCTTTCCAGTTAGCTGCGGCAGTTGAGAGTCAGCCAAGCTGCTGAGATCCTGAAGAGACCTGAAGGCTATTAGTGGAGTCTACCTTTTAGATGATTATCTAAAACTAGGCCTACTTAAGTGTAGGATGTACTTAAAAATTAGAATAATATATACTTTTTGTTTTTTATAGAAATATAGTATACAAATGGACTATATTTATGTAGCTTTAAAACTGACTGTTCAAATAAACTTGCCCTCCTCCCTAATTTAAAAAAATATTTAATTAGCCATAATCAATCTCATTTAATCTTTACAGTGATCATATGAAATAAAAACCATTATTATTCCCATTTTACTGGTAGTCAAACTAAGGTCTGGAGAGATCAGGACTTTGCTAAAGAACTAGAGCTCCTGCAGCTGTTCAACTTGCACAGATCCCATGTTCTTAAATCTGTGGAGCGTAATTTACCCTGTTTTGATGGCTTAAGGTTGCCATCCTGACCACCAATGACTGTTTAATGCTGTCATTCTCTTCCATCCCTTGCTCTCAGTAGTCAGCTTTGGTGGTCATGCCCACTTCCAGCAGCTTGACCTTTCTACCTTACTACCATTTATTATCGCTTAATCTGCAATGATCTAACAAATGTGACAGCTACATTTGTTGAAATTGTTCATAAAAAAGTCAATAGGCTACAAATGACTGAGAGCATCTATAGTAAAGTACATGGACTTCGTGAAAACTATTTCAGTGGCTCAGAGACCATTTTCCTTTTCTTTATCTTTGCCATGTTTCCCAGGTGAATGAAACTAACATACTGGGAAAACTTCTAAAAGTTACTTACAAATATATATTATCTGTATTACATAGTCTTTGTGTGTTGAAATACCACTTACTTCCTCAGAACACTTAAAATGACACTATACAAGCTGTGAGAAATGTGGGAAAGTAGTATTTTATTTACATGTGTACTTCACTAACCTGTATTACCCCTGTCGATACAGATTTGTGAGAGTTAAGTAGTAAAACCCAGACAGACCCCATCTTAGAGAAGGAAACAAGTTAACGGAAAAAAGAAAACAGAAAAAAATAAGTCAACAAATCATTTTTATTTTCTTACCCTTCTTACTGGCTAAGAGAGCAATTCTTACCTTACTGAACTGTCCGACCACATGCTTTAGAATGTTGGGAGGAGCATCATATAGAAATGGTTCAAGGGCTGGCAGGTAGGTGCATTTTTGTAGGATACTTTTTATGGCTTTTTTACTCTGTTAAAATTCAAAGCAAGTTGCATGTGAAATTGAGTAATCAATGAAAGTTTCCTGATAAATAGTGTCTCACATTCCTGGAATTTGAAAATGAAATCTATTTCCCAGTCTAACCTGCAGTTGCTTCATTTTTAAAAACAACTGAAAAACTCCTATTTTGATTGGATTATCGTAAGGTTTTTCTGCCAATTATCTTTCTGTTAAACCTTAAAATCAATAATGTACTACTGAGTTCTTAAAATATCATAAAATTAAAATTATAAAGCATAAAGTAATAGGCTATAAACTAATATGTACTTATTATAGTGTAAAAATTTGTATATATGAAACTATGAGATAACTAATACTCCTATTTCAATCGAAAAAATGTAGTTTATTGTAGAATGTCATTATCAGTCATTCTGTATTCAAACAAGTCTGTGGCTTATATATATGTAGTCAGAAATATCTTCTGTGTGCATGATTCAACGAGCATCTGCAGAGACGCTGCTATAGCTCATGGGAGGAAATTTCCCTATCCTTAGATGGAAGCAAAACAGAAAAGCTCCTCTCAACAATAGGTAATGGATCACCTACAAGCAAAAGGATGAGCACCACATGTACCACCCCCTGCCCTGCCCACACCCAGTCTTCCATCCTTCAAAGAGACACCATGTGGTACTGCTCCCTGACACAGTGTGGTTACAGGAACGCCCTGGTATGACTGTAGCACATTGCAGCAGCCAGCTCTGAGGCCATGACTGGTTGTGATTTTGGTTCCTCGTGTTGTTTCGGAAAGTTTCACCATTGTGTTTGTAGATATATTCTGCTAGAATTCCACATCTTCTTGTATGGTTTTGTGCTTCAGCGCATTCATACAGACTTTGCTGTGTTCAACCACTCTCACTCTGAAGCCTTAGCCAACCTGGTCTTCTGGGAGTTTGATCTTGTTATTGAATGTTTAGCAATACTCTTGAAATGTGGAGCATTTTGATCTTCACATCATTTTGTAACTGGTAAATGGATTCAGCAAGAACTTTCACCCTATTTGTGCTATCAGTAAAGTGACATAACTGCTGAGCCACCGCTCCAGCTCCATAGTCCCTCTTCTAATCACTAGTATTAAATTGGAGTTAAACTCTCAGTTCCCAACATATCTGGTTATAATGTACCTTTATAACCATCTTAAGATCATGATGACCTTCCTAGGCTAACAAATTTAACTTAACTGCTATTGGTGTCAAGGCCTAGTAACTACAGAGCAGAGATCACATCCACTGCACTACCCAGACACCCTTACTTTAATTCTAATAGTTCAAATTGATGGCATACTGTCGAGATATTAATCAAGAACTGCTGAAAGGAGTCTAATGGCTCTAGAAATTCACTGGACATTGCTATCCTTCATCTGAAAGAAATAAATTCAATTTATAGCTATATTCTTACAGGTATGAATGTATGTCATAATAATCAGCAATATTATTCAGCATGAAAGAAATATTAGTTAATTAAGATTTTATTTACATCTCTATTTCTGAGCTTAAGATTAACAAATTTATATAATTATAAGATATAATTTATATATAATAAATTCACTGATATTTAAGTACACAATTCAATGAATTTTAGTAAATTTTAGTAAATCATCCTCCAAAGAGCCTCATGCCCATTTGTAGTCACTTCTTACTCCCTATTCCACTTAGCCCTCCCATCTACGGGCCACTACTAATCTCCTTTCTGTTTCTATAAATTTGGCTTTCTGGACAATTCATATAAATCATACAATTTGTGAATTTTTGTGCTTGGAATATTTCATCAAGTACGATGTTTATGAGGTTCATCCACATTGTAGCATGTATTAGTATTTTGTTCTTTTTCTCATCAAATAGAATTCATTTATACAGATTTACTACATTTTGTTCACCCATTCACTAGTTGATGGGCAGGTGGGCTATATCAACTTTTGTCTATTATTAATAATGCTGCTATGAAAATTTATATGCATCTTTTTTTGAGCCACAGAGGGCTTTTTTTTTTTTAAGAAAGAGGGACAGTGGGAAAGAGAAAAAGAAAGAACCAATTTTATTTAGTTTTTCACATGCCCTTCGTTGCTCTGAAACTCTGTTCTGTACATGGTCTGGGATTTGAACTCGCATACTTACGCATGCTGGGCAAGCACTGCAACTGCTGAGCCACCACTCCAGCCCCTATTTGGGTAATGATGGTAAATTTATGTTTAATATTTTGAGAAACTGCCAAACTATTTTCCAACATAACCACAACATTATATATTTCTATAGTAATGTAAGAGGTTTCAAGGTTTTCCATGTGGCAGTCAATACTTACGATTGTATGGGTAAAGGTATAAATAGATATTTCTCCAAAGAAGACATACAAATGGCCAATAAGTATATGAAAATATTTTCAACATCATTAGGCATTAGACAAATGCAAATCCAAACTGGAACAAGATACTAAAACACATCAACACAGAATAGCTATAATAAATAAAGATAATAAGAGCTAGCAAGGATATAGAAAAATTGGAACCCTCCTATGTTGGTGGTGGGAATGTAAAACAGAATAGTTACATTGGAAGAATTTGGCAGTTCCTCAGTATTTTTTTTAACCCCACAGCACTTAACCACTGAGCACATCCCCAACCCTTTTTTATATTTTACTTTGAGACAGGGACTCACTAAGTTGCTTAGGGCCTTGCTAAGTTGCTGAGGTCGGCTTTGAACTCACGATCCTCCTGACTCAGCCTCCCAAGTCACTGGAATTACAGGCATGCATCACCATATCCAGCAGTTCCTCAGAATTTTTTTTTTAAGAGAGCAAGAGAATGAGAGAAAAAGAGAATCAACTTTCTTTTTTCTTCTGGCCTTTGTTTCTTTGACACTTAGTAGTGTATGTGGTGTGGGAATTTGAACCTGAGTCCTCACTCACGCCAGGCAAGCATTCCAACCACCACTCCAGCCCAGTTCCTCCGAATCTTAAAAGTTACCAGTGATCTAGCAATTCCACTTTTAGGTATATACCCTAGAGGAATGAAAATACATATCCACGCAAAAACTTGTGCAATAATATTCACAGCAGCCTTATTCATAAAAGTCAAAGAGTAGAAATAATCCAATGCTCAGCCACTTGTGAATGGATTAAAAAATGGTATATTAATACAATGGAATATTACTTGGAAATAAAAAGAGAAATACTGATAAATGCTATAACATAGAGGAATCTTAAAACTTACACTACATAGTAAAGAAGTCAGGCACAAAAGGCCACATATGTTGTGTGACTCCATTTAAATTAAATATCCAGATGAGGCAAATCCACAGAGACAGAAAGTAAATTTTAATGGTTGCCTGGGGTTATGCAGAGAGAATGTGGAGTGACTGTTAATGAATATAACATTTTTGGGGGGGGGGAAACAATGTTCTAAAATTAGTTTGTGCTGATAGGTTCACAATCTTGTAAATATACTAGAAATCATCAAATTGTGTACTTTAAGTGGGTAAATTGTATATGGTATGTGAATTACATCTCAATGAAGTTGCTAAACATAATGAAAAGGTGGGTTCAAATACAGTGGTAGTGTACCTGCCTTGCATGCAGAAGCCCTGGGTTCAGTCCCCAGCACTGCACACACAAAAGTGAAGATGGAATAACCATGAATGCAAAAACACAATAGCTAGATCATATATATTAGAAATAATTTTATAACTAAATAGAATAAACTGATTCAAATGCCATGAACTAAGATGGAACATTTCAATGATGCCTCTAAATCAAAACAAATAAGAACACAAATGCCAAATATTTTCACATTAAATACAGATATGTTTATTAGATCAAAGACTTTTTTGTATTGTTTTATTTTGATTAAGGTATTTGGAATAACATAAGGCAGATAAGGGACAGTGACAATATGGAAGAAATTCTAAGAGGCTGCTCATTGGCTCTGCTGGAATGGAACCAAATAGAGAATGCTTATGGAAACTGACATGCCTTTGGGACAAAATGAATTTCAACATAGTCTTATAATTTGAAAGACACCACAGATTAACAAATGAGAAATACCACCAGACAGTTGCTGGTATTCTTGGATATACTTTTCCCTATTGGTACAAGGTCAAATCAAACAGACTTGAATGGACTTCATTCTAAAGCCATTATAAAAATAGCTGATAACAATTCAAGAGAACTTAGGAAAGGAAAAAGAATGATGAAGTCCCTACAATAACAAAATATTTGGATGGACTTCAAGTCTTTGGAGGATTGCTAATAGGATAATGCCTAATAAAGATCTGCTTTTTAAATTTAGTACCCAGTTTGTTTCCTGAAAGTAAATTCTGTGCCAAATAAAAAGAGAAAGAACATTAGTATTGAGTTAACCCTAGTAAAGCTACCTTTGATAAACTAAAACATGGCAAAAGTTATTTTGCTTTCAGAAGTGATGTTTTCAGATTTATTTTATTCTAGTGATATTTAGATAACATAATAATTCTTTAAAACCAAGTGATATAAACTTAATAGTATATGAAATTATATAGTGCTAAGTGACTATTTGCAAGGATTTCTCAAGCTAAAATTACTATTAACTCCACTATTAAATCATTCATGCTCTACTACATGTATTCTTTCACTTTATTTCCAAAACTTAAAGTAAAATAGAAGTTGCTAAATGCAGGAATATGAAAGAATAGAAATAATTTTTAAAATATTAAGAATGTATCTTCTTGGGCTGGACCGGTAGCTCAGTGGTTACAGCACTTGCCTGGCATGCATGAGGACACAATTTCAAACCCCAGCACCATGTACACAACAAAGTGCTGGAGCAACAAGGGTCACATGAAAAACTAAATAAAATTGATTCTCTTTCTCTCTCTTACTGTCCCTCTCTCTTAAAAAAAATAATTTATCTGTTAATGATCTCTAAATTGAACACAGTTGCTACTACAGCCTGGGCACAGTTTACGCCTGCAGCAGAGGCCAAGAGTCACTGGAAATAAGGGAAGCAGAATGAGAAGAGAACTGATGAGAAAAAAAAAAGAAGAAGAAGAAGTCCAAGAAGACAGGAAGGAGTGGAGAAAAAAAGAGAAGGAAAAAGACAATAATGATGATGGATTAAAGAAATATGAGGTCAAAAGAGGATGAAATATACAGATTAAAATTATATGTACACATACACACATTGGGACAAAGGTGTGGGATGGGGATGTGGGAGTGAGTGTGTAGACTAATCAAAACTGGAAATGGAATTGTGGTTTTTCACCAGAGCCAAAGAATCAGAGAGCTGTTAAATGGAAAAGATCTTAGCACAATCTTTTTCTCTTCACCAAGTATTGACAATATTGTCTCAACATTAGAGACATGTGAGGGAAGCCCTAAAACTATTAAATAATTGCTTTGATCTAGAAAGTCTTATAAAATTGAAAAAAATGTTAATCTTAGAAGTCAACTTCCCTCAATGAACTTGTAGAGAAATAACATGTAAACATAAATAGAAATTACTTTTGCAAAAGTTATATGATTCAGTACACATAACTTTCAGAGTCTCTAAACTATATCGTTTATCTACTATCTAAAGTCATGTTTCAGTAAATGTGTTTTCCTATTTAATTTACTGCTTTAATTAAAATTTCAACGTAATTTGATTTACTATTATTAATTAATGTTGGCAGTACTGGTGTTACTGAGGGCCTTGCACATGCTAGGCAAGCACTCTACCACTAAGCTACATCCTTAACCCCTTAATTTCATTTTAAACTATGAACTTCCCTCTATCCCAGTCAATTCCACAGCTGCTTTCAAAAAGTTACATATTTTTAACTGGGCAAGTAGCTCAGTGGTAGAGCACTTACCTTGCATGTGTAAGGCCCTGGGTTCAATTTCTAGTAACTAACACACACACACACTTCAAAAGTACATTTTTTCTTTGACATTGTAAAATTTTTAAACAATCCATCATACTTTATATTCAAGTTTTGTATATCACTTTCATATCTAGTAATATTTTTCATCAAACTTGCCTATTTAAAAATGATTCAGGTCCGGGCATGGTGGTTCATGCCTGCAATCCCAGCAGCTTGGGAGGCTGAGGCAGGAAGATCACAAGTTCAACACTAGCCTTCGCAACTTAGTGAGGCTCTAAGCAACTTGAGATCCTGTCTCCAAAAACATAAAATAATAATAATAATAGTAGTAGTAATGGCTGGGAATGAGACTCAATGGTTAAGCACCTCTGGGTTCAATCCCTGATAACCTCACTCCCCAAAAAATGATCTGGGTTGGGCACAGTGGTGTACCCCTATAATCCTAGCAACTCAGGAGGCTGAGGAAGGATTGCAAGTTCAAGGCCAGACTTGGCATCATAGTCCCTAAGCAACTTAGTGAGACTGTCCCAAGATAAAAAGGAGGGGCACTGGGAATGTAGCTCAGTGGTAAAGAGCACTTGGGTTCAATCCCCAGTACCAAAAAAATAATAAACAAATAAAACAAAAATAAAATCTATTTGGTGAGTTTTATGGATGATTTTTAAAAGGAACAAATACAAGACATAATTTAAAAAGCAGGCAGCCTGGAAGTTAGGAGAAGTAAATTACATAGCTTCAGGAATATTTCCAACTAGATGGATTACACCTTTGAAAAGTACCTTTAAATCATTTTGGAGTCAATGTTTTAAATGTAAAATGGACCACAGACCTTTCCAGAAAATTCCAATTCAAAAATCCTTATTATTCTCTAATTCATTTCATAGAAAGAGTCAGGGAGGGGGATGTAGAATGTAATAACCAGCCACTCATTTTACAGTTTTGCACCTGGATTTCTTTAAAATACATCACTGATTTTCAGAGACAGGGAAAACCATTTTTAAAGAAAAGAGATCTCAATTCTTCTGATAAACTTGTATTTGGCGGCGGGGGGCACTGGGGATTGAACCTAGGGGGTACTTTACCACTGAGTCCTATCCCCAGCCCTTTTAATTTTTATTTTCAAACTGGGTCTCACTAAGTTTCCCAGGCTGGCCTTGAACTTGCTATCCTTCTGCCTCAAACTTCCAAGCCATGTGTGTCACCATGTTTGACTAACTTTGTATTTCTTGACTCCTGAAGCAATATTGTCCATAAGGAAAATTAAAATATTTAAAATTAAGTATTTTTAAATGAATAAAAAATATCTAACAGATATTCATAAAACCCTTAAGAGTTAAGCACTTACTTTCACTTGCAGATCCTCAGAACTCTCTGCTGACATGTACAAAGAAAGCAGAACTGGCAGAGTATTTGTGACGGCGACAGCCCGTGCGTGTTCAGGAGTGTGTCTCCCAATCTGTCCTAAGGCCCAAGCAGCAGCAGCCTTAATATGATCTTCTGGTTCCTCTGACAGGCAGACTGACAACTGGGGTACACCCTGCAGCAGTGATCAAAAGAGCAAACATTAGAAATCTAGAACAGGATTAGAGTCTTCTGTGTCTCTCAAACATTAGAAGAAATCATTTCAGCCTTGATCCCTTTTTTCCTAAATGGTTCAATAAATGAGCACATCACAGGCACTGTCATTTCTTAAGTCAACAAAATCACTAGAACTAATTATCTTAATTATCTGTAACAATCCAACTTAACTACAAATATCTCTACTAGCATTTACCCCCCCAAATCGAGGGACATTTAACCAAACAACAGATGTCATAGACTAGGCAAAACCAGACTGCACTCTGACAAGCCAAAAATGTTTAGAATCTTAAAACATTTTTTCCTTTGTTAAAAAGTTAATTCAGAATACTTAAAGAAATTATCTTCTTGTCAAGTATAATCTGAGAACAAAATAAATGCAATTGCTCAAAATGAAATGAATAATATGAGTAAGAATCCTAACTAAATATCTTTAGATGAAATTTATCCACTAATATCTTTCCTGAAATAAAATACAAATAATTTCCCATTAATTTTGGTCAACTTTTAAAGTTTTGCTTATTTTGACATGATTAAATGTCAAACTAGAAGTGATTCTTTTTGTCACACAGATAGCATCTGCTTACAATTTAATCTTAGGCTTCAGTTTCATCTATATAAAAAAGACACAAAGAGCAACAAATACATCACAGTTCAAATGTCCAAGGAAAAATCAAATAACCCCAATCAAATTCTAATTCCAGGTTCTGTACAGGCATAATTTTCCAACTGATTTGAGGCTATGATAATTACCTCAAACGCAGTACCTCGAAAACCAGTATTCACAGTCACATCACTGTAGCAAAGGCAAAAATCATCAAATGTACTTTTTTCTCCTCCACATTTTGACTTAAGACCAATTTCCTAAAAAGACCTGCCACATTTCCTCATTTACTCCTTCCTACAACTAAAACTGTAAGTCTGCCAATACAAAAGGTCAGACCTGTCTTCAGAATGAAGTAACTTTCTAGAAATCCCCTACACTGCTATGATGTAAGACTGAAGACGCAGAAGAAAAGCAGACAGCCCCTCCAGCCAACCCCAAAGCTCTGCCTTATTGGCCTAAATTGTTACGAATAACAAATGAGATATGGATGAGATATGGAGCATGATCGTGCTTCAGAAAATTATAAATCATTATTTAAATGTAAGGTGTTATTAGTCCCTGAAGAACTATACCGGAAAGGCAAAGAATGCTACACTACTGGGTGCTGCACCTCTGACTGCAGCTGCTACCTTGATCTTCAACTAACTGAAAAACAAAACCAGGTGGAAGAGGCTGGCAGCAGCCCTGGACCAAAGGGGAGAGCTCCCAGTTAGCTTGCAGAGGACACTGAGGAAGCACGGGTGACTGCTGATGCCTTCATCATCCCTCCTACATGGTAGCTTTCTGACTCTCCACAAAAGAACTGAGGATCAAAAACCTCAGTAACATCCTTACTGTGACGCTTCCCAAAGCACCACCACTGCTCTAGTCTGTCCCAGCCTGTGGTAATAGAGGAACAAAAGGAAAAGAACAGGACAAAAGGGAGTGAAGCGAAGAATCATCGCGGAATAGGTACAGACTAAAGATCTGAGACTATTTTTTATTCTGAGGATTAGCAAGGGATAAAAAAGAAAACCCACGTTTCTGTTTAACATACAGCAGCAGGTTTTCTGTGCTGATAAGAGATCCACACCCTAGAGGGTCGCCACACACACGGAGCCTTTGAAGCGTTCTTCAAGAGACTGGCATTTATTCATCAACACATTTTGTGAATACCTACTATGTACCAGGGCTGCGCTACATAGTGGGTTCATACAAGGTTGTAGATTGAGATAAGGCAAAATCTCTAGGAAGCAAGAAACACTGCTATACGATGTGTGCTGTGATAGCCTCGTCTAAGAAGAGAAGTTAGGTTATGAAAGCTGGCTGCTTGAGAGTGGATTTAGAAAGGTGTTCTAGCCATTTCCATCTCCTACCCAAATGGCAGGGAAGGGAGGAAGGGTTGTATAAAATAAATCCTGAGAACAGTGAAAGTGATACTGGGCATGTAATTTATAATAGTTTTAACCAAAGTGTACTTTGCATGTTTATAAATATGCACAATGAGTTCTTCAAGATATTACTGTAATATTTAAACACAGATAATAGTAATACTCAAAATAAGCTAATATTAAACTGAATAAAACTTTAAATATCCTGTAAACCTTTCTACAAGGATTGCTTTAGGAAACTCACAAACAAGCACTGAAAAATATATTGAAACAACTGAAAATTTTTTCAGGTAATTCTTTTGCTCTGACCAGTTATATTTTGTATTCTGTGGAAGAGTCTCAATCTGTGGTTCTGTCTTAGAATATCTTACTGTAATAACAAGGAGAAATGGAGCAAGAACGTACCTTGGAAATGATCACTGCCATTGCTAGGTTTTCAGAATGGGCTGCCACATAACCGAGCATCATGATGCCGGGCAGCCTTATGTTCCCTTTGCAGGACCCAATACAGTCAATCACAGCAGCTACGCCTCCTGCGTTAACTATCAGCTGTGAAAGCTACAAGAAAAGAAGATGAGCTGGACAATCGGGGCTGGAAAGCGTGAGGTGATCTTTAAATATTAGTGTAGCCAGACTTTATTTAGAACCTAAAACCTAGTAAAACTGAAATAACACTTAGAGAAATTATTATATTTATGAAAGAAACACACAAGTATAATAGCTCTACTAATTCAAACACTCAAATACACTCACTGTGAGAGTCTGTAGTCCATGATTTAATTTTTCATGCATCGATGGCACAACTCTTACCCCTATTATAACACATGTCAAAATCCCTCACCTAGACATTAAGCCTAGGGCTTGTTCATAACTAGGTAACTACTGAACCCCCAATCAAAATGCATGAGTATGAAGCAGATAAATCACCGAATGCTGAAAGACAATGTCAGTCTTGAAATATGCTAACCTAATTATCCTCCCTTTGCTAACAATGATTACTAGCTGAGTGCTCTTCAATTTTTCAAAATATCAACCAAATAAAAATGTTAGATGAAATAAAGAATGAGGACTTTAATGTGAGATGAAATGAAAATTGATTAGTAAAATATATACAGAAAAATGATACAGCTTCAGAATCAACACCGGCTTGCTTTGTCTCTAATTCTTTCACATCTAAGAAGTCAGAGCAAGAAATGATCATGTAAGAGCTGTTATTAGAGTGGTCACAGTAGATCAGGGGACCTTTGTGGTCTATCCCAACATAGAGGAATAATATTCTCACTACTCCCAGCTGACATAAAATGATAAGGATGACAGAGGTCCACAGTCCCCACAACCTAGAAATGGGAAGCTGGAATTGATTAAAAACTGAAATTTCAACTCAAACTCCATTAATATCACCCAGTGGTTCTCAAATGGGGGCAATTCTGTCCCCTGGGGAACATCTGGTAGCCTACGGAGACATTTTTGATTGTCATCGCTTGGGGGGAGGGGTGCTACTGGCATCTAGTGGGCAGAGGCCAGGGATGCTGCTAAATAACCATTATACAATGTGTAGGATAGCTCCCCATAACAAAGAATTACCTAGTCCAAAATGTCATTAATGCCGAAGATGAAAAACTCTGACCTAAGTAGATCCTGTGGCACCACCACTGAGCCCATAAACTGTTTCATTTGAAAACTAAATCTGTGTATTATTGTATCTTGAAGTTTTTTAAAAAAAATACTTTTTTCACCTCTGGTGTATGTTTTGCAATCTCTCTAATTAAAGTAGAAGCATTTTTCTTCACATAGTCATCTTTGTCCTTCAGACAGGTAAGTACAACTGGAAAAATTTCTGCTTCGACCACCATTTCTGCCAGATCCACAGAATGTTTTGCAATCTGGCTGAGAGCTGAAAGGATCTGACGCTGTTAAATAAACAAACAACAAACAACAATAACATTACATAGAATCACTAATCTGGTACCGAGCTCAAATGTAATTTAAATAGCTTTATACCTATTCAAATTCCTTTATAAAAAGGAAAAGTTACATAAAATAACCTAAGATTTCTGAATTTTGAGACTTTTACATCCTAGTCTTATACTCAATTTTTTAAAATTTCCAGATTGGTTCTCCGTTTTCCATTTAAAATCTCTATCAGTTGCAAGTTATGAAAGAATATGACTTTTTGTTGAAGACCAAAAGTCTTAATTTCTTAATTATGCAATACTTAAATTGTTAATTTATGACACGTGGTAATTTAGTACAAAAATGGTTGAACAGAACTAAGATTTTGACATGATTTGATACCATTTCAAAGAACTTTCTGTTGCTTAGTTTAACAATTTTAAAATTTTATAGAGTATAAATATGAGACTATAAAAGTATAATTGGTGACTATTGAGTTAAAATCAGATTTTGGAAAGCCACAAAATAGACTACCATAAATACAACTATTTTCAAAAGAAACTCAAATATTATGGTGGTAAGCTAGAAAAACTTTAGGTTCCTTCCTACCCTGAGATTTGATTCTTTTAATTGTTAATGTTAACACTGATGCTACTTCTAATATTAAACATTGCACATAATTTCCCCAATCATATCTTTATTGTCTAATCCTTATAGCATTCTTTTTACATATTAATGGGCCATGGACATATTCCCGACTGTTTTCAATGTTAATTTACTAATTATGTTTAGTTGTATAATATCAATCTCTGCACATTTCCATCTTCTTAGATTATTAGAAACCTGGTTCATTTGCCTCTTAGATTTATTTTTAAATACCTTCAATTTAGCATCAGGGCTGAGGATCATCTGGGCTAAGTGAGCAATAGCTCCTGCATCCACTACTGTCTGTGCTAACTCTGGAGAATGCTTTGAAATATCACTGAGGGTTGAAGCAGCAATCCTTTTCAAAGCAATTTCTGGCTCCTGGATACAGAGTACTAAAAGAGGAACAGCTCCTGCATCCACCACAGCTTGTGACAGTTCTGTGGGTCCAAGAAAAGTAATTAAGTGAGTATGGGTGACTGACCCTTGTGCAAGCCATTTTTCACCCTGACAGATACAGCAAAGAAAAAAGGGGAGGGTGTACTTCACTCTCTCGACATCTGCATTTCAAATCAGCCTTCCTGGTTTCATAAACCATGTGGACCAATCCTGAGCTGAAAAGAACACAGGTCAATAGATGGACCTCCATTTACATGAACACATTTGAGGTAGATTAGGCTGAAATGGCTTGTTATTCTTTTTTTTTTTTAAGAGAGTAAGCAGATGTCAGCTGTTTAAGCTCTGACAATTCTGCACTTCTCAATAGGCAAGCATTTTATGCATGGTTTACAATAACAGAGAAAATTAAAGTACCAAAAATTTACCAACCACACTAATTAGGCTGTATTTTGTGCTGTTTACGTGAGTAAACATTAACATGAATCTTGTGCCAATAATGTCGATTTTTAAATTCCTTTCATCTTGTAATACTTTTAAAAGATTTTTTAAACACTTTATACAAAATAAAAAGCTGTGTTTTCAGTGTGTGTTAAAAACACTTTCAAAAACAAGATTTACAACTGATCAACATACTTTTTAAAATATAAATGTTAATGTTTGGATAAAGGAATAAATTCATCTTAACCATGTTACACATCATAAATCAAGTAAATATCTTTTGAATACACATGTTGATTTACTTGTGTGTCCAAGAATAACAGCTATAAAAATAATACATTTTAAATTATAGAGAATAGGAGACAGGCAGGGTGACCCATATAATATATGTGCAAAAAATGACTTTGGAGAAGCATAAAGCACCACATACATAGTTACAGATTATACTCTCATTGCATTCATGGTCTCTCTTACTAAGTCATACACACCCTTTTCTATAATCTCTTCCTTTCAAAATATGCTCTTATTTATCAGATTTGTAGTGCTTTAACCATAACTAAATGTCTTGTCAAGCTAAAACAGTTACTTAGCTTTTCACTTAAAGTCTTTAATTTGAAGAAAACATAATGCTGAATTTTTCAAAATATTGGTACTATCACATTTTCCAAAAGAAAATATTAGCAAAGGCAAGTTAGTGTCCACAATTTGTTTATCACAATTATCTTAGAAGTCTCAATGCTATATAAACAGTTTATTCATTCTTTCACTAAACAGGTATTAATGGAAGGTTATTAGGTGCCAAACTCATTCATTTCTGGTGCCAACAATACACTTCTGCAAATTAACACTACATTCATTAGCAAATATGTTTCTGTTTTTTAAATCTAGTGTGAAATGTGGGATACAAAGGAAAGTTCACATGTAATCTCAAGAAGCAGAGGTAGATAAGAAGAAAATGTTTTTTTCAAAAATTTTTAAAAAAGAAGATAATAGGGCTGGAGCGGTGGCTCAGCGGTTACGTCACTTACGTAGCATGCGCAAGTATACGAGTTCAAACCACAGTACCACATATACAACGAAGTCTCGGAGCAACAAGAGCCATGTGAAAAACTAAATAAAAATTGATTCTCTCTCTCTCTCTCTCCCCTCTTTTAAAAAAATAAAATAAAATAAAAAGAAGATAATAGGGGCTGGAGGGGTAGCTCAGGGGTTACTGTGTGCACTTGCCTAGCATGTGCAAATACACAAGTTCAAACCCCAGCATCACATGCACAGCGAAGTCTCAGAGCAATGAAAGCCACATGAAAAACTAAATAAAAAGAAATTGATTCTCTTTCTCTCTCTCTTTCCTTCTCTCTTAAAAAAAAAGAAGACAATAGCAGAATCTCTCTCACTACCCCTTTCAAGAAGAAGAAGAAGAAGAGGAGGAGGAGGAGGAGGAGGAGGAGGAGGAAGAAGAGGAAGAAGGAAAAGGAGAAGGAGAAGACACTAGCAGAAAGACTTAAAATCCTGTGTAACAGAAATGTAACAGGTCCCTCAGAAGTAATCTCTGGCTGCTGCTGCAATCAAGACAGCGGGTTAAACAGATGATCACTATTTCCCTCCCTCACCCCACCCCCTCCCACCCAAGGGAAGGAAGAAAATATAAAGTATATGTAGTATTAAATCCAATATTCATTTTTTCTGTTAATTATTAACATGATCCTTAAGAATTCAATCCAAATTATACAGATACAGTAATGTCAACTTTTATGTAACCACACTAGAATATAATGGACTAAACATTTGTTTTAAGAAAGTATAAGAGTCAGGGGTTGGGGATTTAGCTCAGTGGCAGAGCGCTTGCCTAGCTCTCGCAAGGCCCTCAGCCCTGAAAAAAAAATAAAATAAAAAATAAAGTACAAGAGTTAATTAATCTATACATATATCTCATTTTTATATATAGTTTCTGTAGTTTATATGAGTAAAGAACATTCAATAAACCACAACTATTTAAAAGTGCTACTAACAAAATCTCAAGGTTCTTTTTATACACATCTATTATCTTTATAATTTCCATACCTTTGACCCTTTCCTTGAAATGACTGCTAAATTGCCATATCCTCCTTCCCCTGAATACTATAATGCTAATAATAAAACAAACTGTTCTTCTGACTTATTACCCAATTCCATCCTAAGTAGTTTTCTGGTCTCTCCAGAGTAGTGATATTAAATGTGGCAAAGACTAGGGATAGCCTTAGAGGAAGATTTGCCATGAATGTAATGAGGTTTCCAAGGGCCTGGTTTGGTTTCAGCAATTTTGTACTTGCAATTTTATATTCTTTACATCTCCAAATATATGTGACCCTACAAAGTTGGGATCTGCTGTTGAGTGATCTACATTGTTCCTTTAAAATAATATTATTCTAAGATAACATATATACAGGTAAGCATGCAATTGACCTAAGTAATCATACCATACCATGGACATATATATTATAGGCAATTTCATCTTGCCTCTCTCACCACCCTTTTTTCTATGGCTTATCTTTCTCCTTCTCCCTATTATTACTTCCTCTGGTGTTTCTGTGCTAGTCATGGTAGGTGTCTATCAAATAGTCTTAGTCAGGGCCTGGGGTTGTGAGGTCATCCTGATCAATGGGACCTAGGTGGAAGCCCACTAGAAGCGCCTGCAAAATGTTTTTTTTTTCCCTGTAATAAACTTAGATTCACAGGAGAAAATACCACCTCTTCTTTGTTGGACATTCTTATGTCTGCAAATGACACCTGGAACTCCTACATTCATCTTGCATTTCTAACAAGAAATCACCAATATGCCAGGATGCTTCAGTATAAAAATGAAAAACATCTGGGTCTTTTAGCTGCATAGCCAACCTTGGGACTCCCCAGAATCTGAACTTTGTGTCATGTGAAATAAAAAATGTCCTTATTGTTTAAGCTACTTGTAGTTGATGTTCTATAACTTACAGCTGAAAATATCCTGATATAACTCCTTCCTCTATGATATGTACATACTTTCCTCTTTTCCTTCACTCATCAAATGTTCATTGAGAGTTTACTATGTGCTGGAAACTTGGCTAGATCTTGGGGAAACAGGACAGAGTAAAATACAGTTCTGTTCTAGAAGACTCTGTTCAGGGTAACTGTATGAACTGACCACTACGAATCCAGAGCAGAGCCAAGAGTCAAATTTGCGGAGTGTTCAGGAGAAATATACATAGGGATGTCATTTCAGGGAAGTGCTTCCAAACTTACCCCCACTCCCATTTTCCTATACTTTCTACTTAAAAAAAAACAGTAAAAACAAAAACAAAAACAAATCTTGCACATCTAAAAATCATTTTCCATTTAGGAGAAATCTTATGGAGCTAATTTTTAAACTAAAATTTGGAAGTGAGTTTTCAGATGTTCAAGTAACAACATACTTATGAAATCAAGGACTGATGATGTACATACAGACTTAGATGTGCAAAACAGATTGACCAAAAAACAGCTGCAAGCCAAGAAATTTATCTTCATTATCTGAAAATATCTTAGTCTCATTTTAAATTTTAAATGAATCTTCAAGATTAATTTTTTAAAAATACATCTTCTAATATGCAATAACATGACATAATCTTATACTGTTAGCTAATAAACAAGAGGAAAAGGTAGTCATAACTTCAAAAATGCAAAGAAAAAAGCTACATAAAAATTATATCAACATACTAACAATATTTGTACGTGGTTGGTAGTACTATTACTAAAATATATTTTTCTTCTCTATTTCCCAAATTTTCTTCAAAATGGTTGTTTTTTGTTAAAAACTAAAGAGGGTTGGGTGTATAGCTCCGTGGTAGAGCACTTGCCTAGCATGAGAAGGATGTGGGTTCAATCCCCAGAACTAAGTAAAAAATATAAACATATCTTTTATTTATACTTATAGCTACCACTGGAACTAATCATATTGGCATTATTGTAAAAGAGAAACAGGCACAAAATTTTTAGTTTATATCTCAATAAAGCAGAATGTCTTTTATTTTAAAAAATGGTGAGATATGGCTTTCCTTTATATACTAGGAAAGAGTGTGCAATTATTCTTTGAAGAATTATTTTTGTGCACTAGAAACTTTCATTTATTTTTTCACACTGCTGCCTTTATTCAGGCTCTTGTTACATTTAAGTTAAAATGTTATGTTTTTCTCACTACAGCATATAGGAGTCGGCAGCTACTTCTTAACAGAACTCCCACGGCTCAAGCTGTAAAATCAAGAATAAATGAATGGGATGCAATTAAACTAAAAAGTTTTTGCACAGCTAAAGATCTAGTCAAGAGCATCAAGAGAGAACCTACAGAATGGGAGAAAACTTTTGCCTGCTACACCTTGGACAGAGGGCTAATGTCCAGAATATACAAGGAACTAAAGATACTAAACTCCAAACTCACAAATAATCCAATCAATAAATGGGCTAAAGAACTCAAAAGGACCTTCTCTCTGGTGGAAGTCCAGAAAGCCCATAAATATATGAGAAAATGCTCTACATCATTAGCTATCAGGGAAATGCAAATCAAAACTTCAATGTGATACCACCTCACTCCTGTTAGAGTGGCAAAAATGAAAAATTCTAACAATGACAGATGCTGGAGGGGCTGTGGGAAAAGAGGAACACTACTACACTGCTGGTGGGACTGCAAACTGATTCAGCCACTATGGAAAGCAGTATGGAGAATCCTCAAAAAATTAAGGATGGAACCACCTTATGACCCAGCTATCCCACTCCTGGGGATTTTCCCAAAAGAGTTAGAATCAGCATATTATAGTGATATGGCTTCATCAATGTTGATAGCAGCTCAATTTACTATAGCTAGACTATGGAACCAACCCAGATGCCCCTCACTCGATGAGTGGATACAAAAACTTTGGTACTTATATACAATGGAATTCTACTTGGCCATTAGAGAAGACGATGTTATGGCTTTTGCAGCTAAATGGATGGAGATGGAAAGAATTATGCTCAGTGAAGTATCCCCGTCTCAGAGACTCAAGTGCCAAATGGTATCTCTCATATGTGGAAGCTAGAATACATGGGGAAGCAGTAGGTTAGACAGCTAACCTAACAATAACTTCAAATTGTATGATTCTCAACGTAATGGGGGATGGCTCCCTAGGATACTTGAAGGTGTAGGGAGGGGGATGGGAAGCGTGGAGGGTGTATGAAGAATTCCTAGGAGACTGGAGAGTGGGAATATGGGGTAACCATCTCAGAAGCAGATGTCATTCCTCCACGAGATACCCATTTAACACAAGTGTTCTTCTGGGGGAAACAGCAACAGGTGAAACCCAAGGTGGTCATCCATGTTTTGGCATTATCCCTGGATAACAAAGTACATATACATTGGTTATTGATGGTTTGATTATGTTTCCCCCTCAATTGTATCTTTATATACTTCTAATAAAAAAGTATGTTTTTCAAATGTTAGGGGTTATTTTTTTTTATCATTTTTTACTACAAATTATCAGAGAGAATAATCCAATAGTACTTTCTTTATTCACAAATATTAAAGCCGCTTATTGCATACATGTAGACAACTGAATTTACAGTCCCAGAATTTGATGATCAGTTGTTTTCAGTAAAGGAGTAATGAGTCTTATCTGGCCTCATGAACAGCTCACTGTGAGTGAAGGAACTGAGACAGTAAAGGAGGTATCATCTTATCATACTTTTCTGCCTCTCTCAATTTTCCTATAATTCTTTCTAACAACACTACCTGGCTTATGTGTGTGCTTTTTTTTTTTTTAACAGTAGCATGTGAACTTTGGGTTGGCAAGTATTTGCTTCTCACACAGTTGCATTTTCTTTTTTTATTTACTTCTTTTATATTTTTAGGGCCGAGCACTGAACTCAGGGCTTTGCATGTGCTAGGCAAGTGCTCTGTCACTGAGCTAAATCCCTAACCCCACACAGTTGCATTTTCTTAAAAATTTTTATTCTGTGCTGTTCCTGGGAACTGAGTTTTCTGGTTTGCTTGTTTGTTTCCTAACTAAATAAAGTCTGGACTTGCACTGATCTCTCACTAAATTTTTACAATTTAAATGGATCAAAATATTCACCTTAGAATTATAAAAAGCCTTAGTAATACAACTTTAAGACAAAAACAGCATAGATAAAAGGGAAGACTTTTAAGACCAACAGCTTTCATAACATCAGTGCTGTCTGATGCTGGATGAATGGAACATTAGAACTGACTTCTATGTTGACTCAAAAGGAATAGGCTGCGAGGAGCACCCACCCACATGACCAAGCACGACTGGTACAGGTAAAGCAGTCAGTAGGAATGGACCACCATGTGACCCAGCTATACACCACTCCTGGGTATTTATCCTAAAGAATTAAAGTCAGCATACCATAGTGATACATGCATACCCATATTTATAGAAGCATAATTCACAATAGCCAAATTATGGAACCAACCAAGGTATCAATTAACAGATGAATAAAGAAAATGTGATATAAGTACACAATGGAGTTTTATTCACCCATAAAGAAGAATGAAATTATGTCATTTGCAGGGAAATGTATGGAACTTGAGAGCACTATGCCAAATGAAATTAGCCTAACTCAGAAAGTCAAGGATCATATATTTTTTCTCATTTATGGAAGACAGAAAAACAAAAAAAGGAAGACTTAGGTCTCATGAAAATTGAAGGGAGAGAAGTAGAGTAGAGAAAGGGAACCAGTGGGAGAAAGGAAGGGTGGGAAAGGAGGTTCTGGGGAACAAAATTGATCAAATTATAGTGTTATATTATGTGCATGTATGAATAATGATGGGTCTATTACTTATAATGCACCAATAAAAAATTAAGGGAAAAAACTAGGCAAGTCAAGGAAAATATATTTTGCTTTAACAGTGCCCACAAGGGTCTCAGCCTCCCCCTGCCCCCCCCCCCAGTGCTGAGAATCAAACCCAGGACCTCTCCTATGATGGGTAAGTACTCTACCACTAAGCTGACTTCTCTTCTTAATTATTCATGGCTGGTTGCCTGTTTAGATCAGAAGCAGTAAACTCAAAATGCCCACAGGGCTCAGACAAGTAATTAAAATAAGTGAAGCCAGAGGAGATAGGAATGGTAGGGTGTGGGGAGAGGTCCAGGGACCATCCACGAGATGCAGCAGTTCCTTAGCTTCAACCCTGTAGGAAGTATGGCAGGTAGGAATATAGGCCAATTGTTGGTTTTACTGTGAAATTGTCCAGATTTTATGTGTTGGCAATTTTATTTTTTAAAGCACACCATGTGAGCAACGTAGTGCGGACCACATAAACATCCATTTTTAGGCTAGCTATAGCCTCAACCATCATTTCACAACCTCAGGCTTAAATGTTATATTTTCCTAAGTGACCCGAGGGAAGCTTTCTGGGTATGGAAAGGCAGTGCTGCGTTTTTAACTCTTCATATTGTGCTCTGGAGTCATAAAGGAAGAATCACCACAGTGGTTATACAAGAAAATCCAGCAAAGAATTCAAAGAAATTAATGAAAACCGAGAAATTAACCTGAAAAAAATCAATCCTAAACATCTATGGATTTTAATTTTTCTGTTCAGACTGAGAGTTGGGCAAAATTAAATGATTCTGAGAATTCATAAAAAGAACTGAAAATAAGAGGCTTTGGAAAGAAAAAAGAAATGAAAAATAATTAAAAAAAGATATCTAGCAAATGAATTTGAAATTATATTCAAAAACTCCTCTGGAAGCCTAATTTTTTTAACTTCATGACTTAGTTTATTTTTTTAAAACACTCCTTTTATTTCTGTTTCTAAGTCCTGCAAAAGTTAGAGTTTAATCTTTTTATTTAAAAAAATACAAGAGTCAAAGTCAATCATTTCTTTGCAATTAGATGGCCCTGTTTCAGTTTAAAGATGGGCTGGGGCTTTTTATTTGGCCATAAAAACATAGCAATATCATTTTAAAACCTTTTTTGAAACAAAGCAGATTTAAAAAAATATTTAAAAATAGGCTACCACTTCTGGTTTTAATCTTTTTTTCTTTTTTAAAGAGAGAGAGAGAAAGAGAAAAGCAATTTTTTTTAGTTTGTCCTGTGGCTTTTGTTGCTCTGAGACTCGGTTGTGTACATGGTGCTGGGGTTCAAACTCATGTACTCGCGCATGCCGGGCAAGCACATAACCTCTGAGCCACCGCACAGCCGCCCTCTATCTCTTAAAAAAAAAAAAAAAAAAGTCTCATGTGATTTTTATGCCCCCCACACATCATTTTTTCCCTAAACTCATATTTTCACCTCACTTTCCTCAACCCAATCTTCAAAGCCATTCTAACATGCATTGTTTCAGTCATTTCTCTCTCTCTCTCTCCTGCAACCAAAAGACCTGACACAAACAATTTTAGAGGAGGAAATGTTTTATTTGCTGCTCACTGTTTCAGGCATCTCAGTCCGTAGCCAAGCAACTCCGTTGCTCCGAGCCCTAGGTGAGTCAGAACATCATAGAAGGGCATGGCAGAGTAAAGCAGCTCAGAACTTTATACCAGTAAACAGAGAGAGACTAAGCACAGCTTACAAAATATATGCCCCAAAAGCACACCCCCAACGACCCACCTCCCTCAGCCACACCCTACCTGCCTGTGGTCACCAACCAGTTAGTCCATTCAGGTGGATTAACGTGATGATTAGGTCAAGGCTCTCAAGACCTAATACTTTACCTCTAAACTTCCTTGCATTGTCTCAGACATGAGCTTTTGGGGAATAGCTCATATCTAAACCAATACATGTTTGCTTTGAAGATAAAATAATTTGGGCTCCTTTACAAAGTCAACCCGATGCAAATAAGCCACTGATCTGTTAGAAATTACAATTAACTAGATGGACTGACAGCACATATAGAACTCAAGAATAAAAAGCAGCTTCACGGGCTGAAGCCGTGGCATGGTGGCTTGGTTTGCCTGGCATGCGTGAGTACACAAGTTCGAACCCCAGCACCACATAAGTAACAAAGCTTCAAAGCATTGAGGGCCACATAAAAAACTAAATAAAATTGATTCCCCCTCCTCACTGTCCTTCTCTTTAAAAAAAAAAAAAAAGTAGCTTCAAAACATGGTAAGGAAAAGTAAAGAAGTAGAGAACAGTGAGAGGGGGAAAAGATAAAGACTTGGGTATGACCTTGAAAGATAATAGTAAAATTTAAAGTACATTAGCCCATGACCACTACCACCAATTTAGTATTTTATATTTAATAGCTGAGACTAAGCTGAATAAGCCAAAACTACAGAAAGGTTCTAGAGTGCCTAGAGAGGTTCTAGAGTAAAGAATAAATCAACAGAATTTATTGGAATCAGCTCTTTACAAAATATACTTTTTGCATCTGGAAGATGCTTTCCACTTGTTTCACAGAGCACTGCAACCATAGTTGTGGTTTCACTCTACTTATAATTTTGTATTCCGCTTTTTTTAATATGTGAAATTCATATTTTATCTTCCAAACTTTATTGATCTCCATTCTTTGCTCCAACCCAGTGCTAGGTAAGAAATAATTCCCTTCAATAGATTTAGTCTAATAGAGAAGGCTGGACAGTAAAAAGCTACGGGCACTCTGATGGAATTCTCTACAAGAACAGGCAAAGAGAAGAAGAAACAGAAAAGGGAAACAAAAATAAAACGTTGGGAGGTTAAAAGGTTAGCATCAGGTTTTTATAAACGCCGTCCCTGGTCGGCAGTTCTCTTGTGCCTCCCTCTGAGTGGTTCCTTGAAGTCCCTCATTGGTTTACACTACTTTTATTCCTGAGGATGGACCTAGTCCAACATTTAGATATGCCATAATTTGCCCACTCAGCCTCCCACCTTTGAACATTTTGTTGGTTTTTGATTAGGTTTGGTTGTTTACTATTTTAATGTACAGTATAATAAACCTCTTTTGCATGCAGGTGACATATTTATCTATTGTTATGTATCAAATGACCCCAAAATTAACAGCTTAAATAAACATCATCACTTATTATCTCCTAGTGTCTGTGGGTCAGAAATCCAGGAGCAGCTTAGGCTGGGTAGTTTTGGCTGAGTCTCTCAAGAAGTTGCTGACAAATTATCAGCTGGGGTTAGTCATCTGCAGGCCTGACTTGGAAAGGGTCTGCTTCCAGACTCCTTCAGGGATCTGCTGGGAAGCCTCAGTTTTCCAGCTGACTGTTGGAAATTTCAGTGCTACCTAGACATCCTCATGACATGGCAGCTATTTTCCCTGCAGGAAATGACCCAACAGGGGTAGGGGGTGGGGGGACATTTCCCCAAGATAGAGGTGCTAATCTTTTACAACCTATTATCAAGTGACACACATGACTTCTCCTGGTCTTACAGACCAACCCTGGTATTATGTGGCAGGGGACTACATAAGAGGGTGTATACCAAGACACAAGATCTTGAAGGTTGACTACCACAAGCCTGACATATATACATGCTTATCTCCACAGGTTTCACACACACGTGTGTGTGTGTGTGTGTGAGAGAGAGAGAGAGAGAGAGACAGACAGACAGACGGACAGACAGTTAGTTTAAGTTGAAGGCCCAAAAGTGGAATTACTGAGGGGAAATAATGACATTTTTTGAGGTTCTTGGTAATTTTTAATTAAATCACATGAAACTGCTATTTTTATTGGTTAAAATCAATGAAATATAGGTTTTTCATATACATTAACTCAACACAGTACTGTTTTCTAAAGAGGTAATTATCAGTATATATCCACAGCAACAACACAGAAGATAAGACTGGCAGTTCAGCTACATATCTTACACTGTAGCTCCTACATAAAATATGCTATTGCTAGAAGATGAGCTATTTATTCTCTCCAATGGCATTTTTAGTTTCTTATTTCTTAATTTACTGCCTATTGGAATTTAGTTTTACGTATTAATAAACATGAATATGAGACCATGGATTTTGTTGTTGTTTTTGCAATAGTGAGAATGGAATCAAGGGTCTCACAGATGCTAGGCAAGTGCTCTACCACCAAGCTACACCCTCAGTCCCTCACATTGCTTTTTAACAAATGCCCACATAAGCACACTAATTCTAGGTCAACGCTAGCCAATAAAAATGTGAAATACATAATATAATTTAAAATTTACACATTTCAAAATAAATCATATTTTAAAATAAAAATAGCAGATTAATTTCATATGCTTTAATGCAATACATCTGAAATATAATTTCAACATGCAATCAATATGTTA
This sequence comes from Aplodontia rufa, assembly GCA_004027875.1. NCBI lineage: Eukaryota > Metazoa > Chordata > Mammalia > Rodentia > Aplodontiidae > Aplodontia > Aplodontia rufa. The sequence continues at coordinate 12,416 of PVKS010008635.1, read as the reverse complement.
CAAATTTAAAGAGCTATTTCACATTCTTTTCTTTATATTAAATCTTGAAATCCAGTGTGATTTTTTCATGCTTGAAGGTCCACTCAAAGCTACTAAATTTTCATCAGAAATTCTCAATCTATATTTACATTTCCAAAAGTTTACAGTTGAAAAAAAGATTCATATGCGCAAATCATTCTTATATCTATAATTTTTCCAATAACTAAATTATTAATTTTAAATAAAAATAAATTTAAAAAATTAACTTCTCAGATGCATTAGCTCCACAGTTCAATTGTACAATAGTCCCATGTGACTACTGGCCATCATACTGGCAAAACAAGAATGAAGTCAGAGGAGACGTAGAGAAATAATCTATGATTGCTTATAGTATAATGACACAAATGATTATATAGCTACAATTTTCACCTTTTCAGAGGTCCTATCTTTCATTTTGCTTTACCACTAAGCAACTCAGTAACATATATCTCCAGGCACCCTTATTGTTTGTTTGTTTGTTTTGAGGCAGGGTCTCACTAAGTTGCCCAGACTGACCTCAAACTTGTGATACTCCTGCCTCAGCCTCTCAAGTAGCTGGGATTACAAGCATGCACCACTGCACTCAGCCAGAGGACCTATTGTGAGTAAAACACTTTGATTCAATCAACTTATTGTACACTTTTAAAGCAAGCTGATTTCCAAGCTGATTGAAAGGCATGGTGGTGCTTGTCTGTAATTCCAGTGACTTGGGAGGCTGAGGCAGGAGGATTTAAGATTGCAAGTTTGAGGTCAGCCTTGGCAATTTAGTGAGGACCTAAGCAACTGAGTGAGCCCCTGTCTTAAAATAAAAAAATAAAGAGGGTCAGGGATATGGCTCAGTGGTTAAATGCCCCTGGGTTCAATCCCTGGTACCCCCACACACCAAAAAGCAAGCAGATTCATTCAACTAAACCCACATGGAAGAGCAAAATAGACCCCTCAAATTAACTGCAAAACTGGTCAACTAACACTGTATTAATAGAGCTCCTATTTCCCTGTACACTGTGGATTTAAAAATCAATGGTAAGGGGCTGGAGGGTAGCTTGGTGGTTATGGCACTTGCCTGTCATGCACAAGGATGTGGATTCGAACCACATACACAACGAAGTGTTGGAGCAATAAAACCCACATGAAAAACTAAATAAAATTGCTTCTTTCTCTCTCTCTCTCTTACTGTCCCTCTCTTAAAAAAATATGGTGAGATAAGATGATAAGCATGTCTTATTTCAAAGTACAATTTTCTACTTAAAATTCTTAAGTTTTTAATAGCTAAATTCTCTAGTAGATGATGGTGAACTGCTCAATTTCAGTACTTTCAAATTTCAGTCAAGCATATAATGCTTAATGTACTTTTAGAAATTCAACTTTACATAAAAATGTGTCTTTTCCTTCAATATCTAAAAGTCATTAAGCAGATTTATACACTAGTGACTGGAGAATAAACCAAGTTTAAGAAACAACTTTGTTCAGACTCAAGAAATATGTCACAATTCACTATTTCAACTGGTTTATTTCCAAACTACCAGTGTACCTTTCTCTTTATCCCCTTCAGCACACACACATTTAGAGACATTTCTCCCACAGGTATTTATATAAAACCAAAACAAAGCCTTAGACTAACAGAATTTCAGGTGCTAACAGGCAGAGGAGATATTTTGTGAGTCAGAGAGCTTTCCTTCCTCTTACAACTGCAGGTGTTATTCCCTATTATATTTCTATGCCCAAAGTCTATTCAGTGGTTATCTGAATGCAGCAAATTCTTAAGAAGAGAAAGATCCCCTTTGCCACTATAGAAAAATGTACCCATGGTTCATCTTTTACTTAATCTGATGTGTAGTTGGCCAATGTAGTATACATATTGTTATTATAGCACGGTCCACTACTAGCCCAGTTGTCTAGATGACTGTTATATACACCTATATCAACTTTTCTATCTCAGACTATAAAGTCTTTATTTACTTTGTACAGTAAGAAAGATATGATAACCCAGACATAAGTATCTAGCACACTTACTGATGATTACCAGGATGATGGTGTTGCTAAAGAAATTGACCACTAGCCTCAGATATAAAGCCTGTGTAACTTAGGAATCAGAGGCTAAATGATTACATTTGTTATTCTACATATTACATTCTTAAAAAGTGCTAAACATTTTTTCAGAAAATTTTATTAAGAATTCCTAACTTTGGGGCTTGGAGCAGTGGCTCTCTGCGGTTACGGTGCTTGCCCCACACATGCAAGTATCTGGGTTCAAACCCCAGCACCCACATACACAACTAAGTGTCAGAGCAACAAAAACCATATGAAAAACTCAATAAAAATTTGATTTAAAAATTCATAACTTAAAAAAATTACAAGAATTAAAACTGCAGAATTATCACAGCATGTTTTTACCAGCATACAATCTGAACCCTGAAAATGATCAACAAATTAGATAAACACTGAGTAAACAAAAATTATAATTTAAATGCTATTTGGTTTAACACATTTGGCCTCTATGCCCAGAGTATACAAGAGATTTATTTTTGCTTTATCCTTTTATCATTAACACCTAAATAAACAGAAAAATATTTATGAAAATAAGTGTTAGGATCAAATATATATGATTTATGTTTAATATTATATGCCTCGTTTGCCCCTACATCTGCTCCACAATCCCTCCAAGATAAAAAGGATTATTTTTTAAAAAGAAAAAGATGTTCCAGAAATTAACGTTAATATTTACTGCTGTCAGTAAAGACAGTGGTTTGTAGGGTCTTTAAAACTTTATTCTTCTTTGTTTTTTGAGTCAGGGTCTTGCTATATTGCCCAGGCTGGTCTCAAAGTCATGGGCTCAAGTGACTCTCCCACCACAACTTCCCAAGGAGCAGGGTCCTGCACCACTGTGCATTTTTAATTACTAGGCTCTGGTCATCTTTTCACATAAAGACAGAAAGGACAAAGCCTCTAGCTCTTACTTCATATATTTATCATGAATATTTGGGTTTTCAAAAGTTAATTACTCTGAAAAGTGCTAGGAGAATAGATTTTTAGGTGTTCTTACTACAAATAAATATGTGAAGTGTTTTTGAAGAGTGAATTTCTGCTTCCTCAGCTGTTCTATACTATTTAGGCTATGATATTTGCATGTGAGCAGCATGAGAAGAATATTTGCAAGAATTCTAATTTTAAAATTCTCCTTTTCTCATTTCTTTATTCAATGTAAGATGAAAACAATCAGGCTGGCCAGTTCTATTTTGATTCCTTCCTTGCATTATCTATTTAGTAAACAGGATATAATCTACTAAATGTTTCTGTGCGGTCTACAGCTGCGAATCTCTGAGCACTGCTCTTCTCTAGCTGCGGAAAGCTCATCTCCTCACTGCTACTGAGGCGGACATAAATCATGTCTACAAAGAAAGAACAGTCACATATGTGGAAATCAGCCACCTGGGATTAAAAACAGAGGTATCTGGCAAGCTTTTCAGATATGACAAGGAGTTTAAAAAAGAATGATGCACTCTTGTATACTTTCCTTCTCTATAGAAAGGAAGACTCGCTGGAAAGTTTTGAGTAGTTGTCACACAGTTTCACCATAAACTGCTTTGCTCCCGGAATAAATCCTCTAACTTTTCTACTTCAGCTTCCTCATCTACAATGTGACACATCAATAATTTAAAATTTGTAGAACACCTAATCAAATGTATGCCTCTTTGCCAGGCTTGAGTACAGCCACAGTTTAGTATGAAGAGACAGCCTTTTTAAAGCCAAGCTCCAAAAATAAATACTTAAAAGTTCCTTTTGAGCCCAAATGTGAAAAGGCATTCACACAGAACACTTGGATGATTTCTCCTTCACACTTTCAACAAGGCTCCTGCCCTCACCTCTATCCGGACTCTTAATTGCCTCCACCCTGTGCACTGAAGGTCAATGAAAGTGCTCCTCCCCAGAGCTGTAGGACTAAGAGGCCCTGGAGAGACTGCCCTGCCTCCTCCCCTCCCCGGGGCCTGCACCTCCCTGAGTTGACCTCCCAGCAGCTGCACCAGCCACTGAGGAAGCTGGGTGGCTGCACAATCCACTGTGAGCACAGTCTCCTTGGACACCCTTTATCTATCACCAAAAGTGAGACCATTCCTTAGGAAGAGTGAGAAACTTGGCATTGGTTAGGTAAATAGATGTGTTAGAATAATTCTGCAGAGTGGGAAAGAGTAGCAAGAAGGAAGAAACGATGTGAGGCAAATTCTGCCTCACCATCACTAAAAGCAGGGAAAAACACAAAGACTAGCTTATGTATCCTCAAATTGAGAGGTAAATATAACTGTAAGTATTCAATAACCAGAGATTCAATCAGAAAAATTCAATGACATAATTTTTTAGATGGAGACAAAAAACCAAAATACAATTTCCTTTGGTTGTCAGTAAAATGTTTTACAATCTATACATAGAAATAACTTTTAGAAATTGTAGTTTTCAAATAAGCAAATGTCAAGAATTGTGTATTGATTTCTCTCTTGTACTGTATATTTATTTTCATTTCCTATATGTAAAACTATATCCTTGTTCCCCTTAAATAATAAATACTGTGAGGTTTTTTACATCTCCATTTAAGATCTATTTCTTAAATTGTCTAATCAAACATTTTATACTAATATTAAGAAGAAAACACTGAGTGAATGTTCTCCCATTAATTTCAATATTTTCCACTTTCAGGAAATCTTTGAGAAATAAATCAGGTTATCTGGAGGTAATACCTCTATTTTCACTGATTTGGATGTGAATGATGATTTCTTCTATGGTTTACTAGATAGTAATTCCCTTTTTTTCTAAGAAATCTATACAGTAATCTCTTTTGGGAGCTTCTGGGTCCCAGGCCCCTAACTACTGTGAAATATTGAAATTACAGTGGGAATTCCATATGGGAGCCAGATTATAGCAAGAAATTGGAATGGGATCCCTAAGACAGATCCTATTTATGAACTATAATCGTTTCTCCCAGACTCCACAAAATGGAGGGATGAAAAGGTCATCTCTGGGCACCTGCCTGACAGTGTATCTGTATAGCTGTCCTTCAAAGCTCTTTTGCACTATTCTGAGATACTCTTGTCACAATCTATGACATGTCCCTCTGACATATCAAAAAACTTACCAAATCCACTCCTGTAGTTGCCTATGATAACCAGCTTCTTATTTAAAACCCTGCCTTTATTTTCTCCTTGAAAATACTAAACAACAGTCTAAGGTAAAACTACTTGGAAAACCAAACTCTAGATATTAAAGGAAAGAATGTTAATATGTTAATTTTGAATCATTCTAAGCACAAAAATAGTTTTCTTTCTCAACTTAGTTTTCTACCATTTTATTTTTATTTTGTCTCTAATAATATCACTATTTTAATAATAAAAATAAATATAACTACAGGAGAATCTCTTCCTGTTTCTGTTGGTAAGTTTTCTTCACTGCTTTTTCAGGAAGTACTTAGTATGATATAGTAGTCAACACGGCTTGGGAGTCAAACAGATTTAGACCTGAATTCTGGTTTTTCTATTCATGTAACTTTAGGCATCCTCTCTCTAAATTACATTTTTTTTATTTGTCTAACAGGAAGAGTAATGCCTATCCAAGGCTAGCTGTGATCAAAATGAGATAATGTTTCTAAAGCAAGAGCCAAACACACAGTAATTACTCAGTAGATAATAGCTGTTATTTTATAACATACACACAAACTGAAAAGTCTGGAAGTGAAGAAAGACCATCCTTAATCTTACCACATCACTAATACAATCCTGCACTTTTTTGTAATTTATATCCACACAAATTTTTTTTATTTTTATATTATAATTGTAATACACAATTTAATTCTTTTTAACATAAAATCACTTTTCTGTGTTACCATGCAGGGATCATAATTACCTTTTCATTTTGTTGCATGAGATTCCATTAAGTAGATTACTGTAATTTAACCACTAAATTTCTGTCAAATATTTGAGGTGCTTTGATGTTATAAATAATATAACACTTTCATGAACACAGCTTTCTCATCCCATGGAATTCCATCCTGAGGATGAATTGCCAACGCAGGCTCTTCAGGGTAAGCATGAGCTCTTTCACGACTTCGATTTGTTTTGCCAAACTGCTTTCCATGAGTTTATATAATTTTTATTTCCTCCTCCAATGTCACAAACATTTTATTTTATTATTTTACTTTCAACAAGTTCTCATTAAAATGCCCAAGCTGGCCTAGAACTTGCAATCCCTCAAGGAGCTAGGATTGTGGCACCCAGCTAAATGTCACAAATGTTATAATGTCCTCTCCAATCTTCAGTGTTAACATGAATATCTTACATTTACTGAGTATTTACCACATGCCAAGCTCTGGTCTGAGCACTTTATGTGTATTATTTCACCATCTTCACAACAAATCTCTGAAGTAACTACTATTAGTTACCCTCTTTTGCAGATGAAAAAGTTAAGGTTCAGAAAGCTTAATAGCTCTGTCCAGGGGCACACAGCACCTAAGTGGTAGTCCTTGGACTCAAACTCAAATCTTGTCTAATGCCACAATGCTGTTAACCACTTGGCAGTACTGCTGCTTCACTCCCTCAACCCCCCAATAGTCATAGATGGAAAAAGACATTTTATTGATGCATTTTGTTGATTATTAGAAAAGTTGATGCTTTAATTTATGTTTATTAAAAATGTATTTTATTACGTTATTTGCTCATAAGCAACTTCTGTAAAATGGGGGCGATTTTATGTATTTCTTATCAAACAGTTGTGTCAGCACAACCCTCTCCCAAGAGAACCCTTCCCCTGCCTTTGACTTCACTGAGGTGTCAGTTCAGGAGAGAAGATGCCCCTTCTCTTCTTCCTCCTTCCTGTCCAACATGAACAGAATAAAAACACACTCTACAAAGTTATGTCCGTATTTCTTCATATCACTCACTCAAGTGATATAGCTCCTGGCTGGCTTGGAACACTCTATCATGAAAATAAAAACTAATGACCCCATGAGGGGTGACAAACAACCATAATCTTTGTAACTAAACCAACTTACCAAGGCCTTGGAGAATCAACCCCACTCCCCCATGCCCTGCAGTCCCTCGCTTCTTTTTCCCCTGCTTCAAATTTCCCTTCTGCTAAGATAAAGATGGAAATGTTTAGTATTTTATGAGTATTAGCTATCCTTCAAAACTGAGGATACAGAAATGTCCTTAAAATCCCCATCTGGAGGGGGGCGTGTGCTAGAGTGGTTGCTCAGAGGTTTTAGTACTTGCCTGGCATGTGCAAGGACCCAGGTTCGAACCCCAGCACAACATACACAACTACGTGTAGGAGAAAGAAAAAGAAAAAAAAACAAATAAAAAAATCTATAGTTTACTAAGCAAAATCAGATTTACCTAATAAACCTAAATTAGTCATCCTATTTTAAATTATGCTCTAATACCTGCATTATGTCTTGCAATATATCCAAGTGCCCAGGCTGCAGCCTCCTTGACTCCAGGGTCAAAATCTTCCAGGCATATCACCAGTGTATCCAGTGCTCCACAGTCCACGATGGCCTGAGCCAGCTGAGGGGAATGTTTACCAACTGCCCGCAACACAAAGGCGGCTGCTTTCTTGTAGAACCGCTACCGGGGCAAAAGAGACCAAATCCAAAAGCAATTGAGCACTTACATATCCAAAAGCTAAGGTAGACATAAAGCAAGGCTTTTGAGAATCAACCCCATTTTTTATTTATTTAATATCATTTTTATGTTAACATAAATGGTATTAATATAAATTAAACTCAATAGCTTTTGAAAACAAAAGATCTGCAAAATCCTTTTGATTATTTGATGTTCTCCCATTGCTTCTGTTCTGTCGCTAAACTAAAAACAAGGCAAATCTTAAATTATAATTTAAGAGTTTTACTCTAAAACATGCAATAGAAAATTGTACAGAATAAAATATAAAATTGTACTTTATGAAAATTCATAAAACAATGTACATGCATTACACCAAAAGGTCTTGTTTGACCCCTGGGAGCTTTTAGATTGTTAGCATATTACTAAACTCTCTGTCTACTGATTAATTCATTTCCTTTACTTGCCCTCAACCTCTAAGCATGGTGGGCTTTTCATAACCTCAACTGGTGCTCCAAGTTATCTTGAAATAACAACCATACTCCAAGATGTACTTACCAATCAACAAATAAACAATTCATGATCTATTTTCAAACTTCTCCTGTAAAATAAATAAGCTAAAGAATAGTAGTTATTTGCCACCTCGACAAATACTTTTTTAAAAAGATGAAAGCAAATTACCATTATGTGATTTTTTTTAAGAAAGAGGGACAATGAGAGAGATGGAAAGAAAGACAGAATCAATTTTTATTTAGTTTTTCATGTGGCTTTCATTGCTCTGACTCTGTTGTGTACATGGCACTGGGGTTCAAATCCGTGTACTCACGCATGCCAGGCAAGCACCATAACCACCAAGCCACCGCTCCAGCCCTCATTATGTGACTTTTAAATATTGCTTCATATTTATATCTCTTATCTACAAATTTATCTAATTAAGGGATGAGAAGCTAAAATATAAGACTAACACATTTCTCTTTATATTACTAAAAAAATTAAATATATAGGAAATATTTCACTATAATACGTGTTTTATGATTAAAAATGACACAATGATGGTCTTTTACTAATAAAATCCAATTAAGGGGTTGTGAATGTAGCTCAATGGTAAAGTGCTTGCCCAGCATGTGTAAGAACCCTGGGTTCCATCTCCAGCACTTCAAAACAAAACAAAATAAAACCCCTAATTAATCTATTTTCTATGTTTCTATTTCTTTGAGTACCAAAAAGTGACTAAGTGATTATAGCACCTGCTCTGAAAGCCTTCTATTTATATAGGCTAAAATACCGAAACAATAAAAATTAAAGGAAGGAAAGAAAACCCATCAAGTACATTTCAACACTTTCTAGCTATGCAATTGATACACATTGCTAACATAAGAAATACAGTGGTGAATACTAATATCTTGATATGTCTTCTTTAGGTTCTTAAGTTATGGTAGTAACCTAATTTCCACTGGTTTATTGTCAATCTTAAGGTAGAGATTTAAAGTAATTTTCCATAGATTATTTTTTTGTAATTGTAGGAAAATAATGATGATCTAGTTCTTGTCATTGTAAACTAATCTGACTTTTTTTAAGCTAATTTGACTTTTGATTCTGCTGAATTGTCAAATTTACAGACAATTTCTAGGTACCAATAGTCACTATTAACCACAGTGCCTATAATTCATACTTTCTAATCTAATTCTCTCTCCTTTTTAACTTCACCCAAATTCCCAATGCTCCTCTTTCCATTCCTCACCAAAAGAATTGGCTTTAAGAGAGAGCTAGAAAGAGACAGACAGTCAGAAATACGAAGACAGAGACAGAGGGACCACAGGAATTTGTACTTCACAGAGAGGAAATTAAATCTCCTGTGAGAAATGGCTTAGACTCGTAGGTGAAGGAGACAGAGCATATGAAAAATGCTTCCTCACTGCTTCCTTACTTTTTTGCCTAGTATTTTTTTGCCTCTTTACAGCCAATAATACTCATTCATTCTTAGAAAATTTCTGCTGAGAAATTTCTACGTGGGATATAGAAACACAGAACCTGAACTCAAAGGAAAAAGTGGAGTTCAGGAGGAAAAAAATCTAAGAGTATTTAATAAAAAAGGAACATTTACAAGAAAACTGGAGTTTCTGTGATTCCTGGTGGAAGCCTTAGTAAATGACTCTCAAATCTATTTAAACACACACATACACACACCAAAAATCCCAAGGGTCATGGGTGTAGCTCAGTAGTAGAGCACTTGCTGAGTATGTGTGAGGCCCTGGGTTCAATCCCAGTACTGAAAAAAAAAATCAAAATTTTTGCACAATTAGGATTTTAAAAATTCTGATAAAATATATATATCATAAAATTTGCCATTTCAACCATTTAGATGTAAAATTTGTTGACATTTAATGCATTTATAATGTTATACAATCATCACCACTATGTAGTTCCAGAATATTTTCATCACTCCAACAAGAAACCTCTTATAAATTAAGCAGTCACTCGATATGCCCCTACTTTCCCCAGTCCCTAGCAGCCACTAATCTGCTTCTGTCTCTATGGATTGCATATTCTGGATATTTCATATAAATGGGATAATACAATACCATAATGTGTTTAAGATTCATCCATGTTGTGTCATTTATTAGTACTTTATTCCTTTTTGTGACTGAATAGCAGTCCATTGTATGGAAAGTCAACATCTTGTTTATCCATTTATTTGTTGATGGCTTTGGGTTCCTTTTACCTTTTGGCTATTATATATAATGCCACTCTTAACATTTGTATACAAGTTTTTTTTTGAGCACCTGTTTTCAATTCCTTTAGGTATCCAGAAGCAGAACTGCTGAGTTATCAGGGAACAATGTTTAAATCATTACAGACCTGCCACATCATTTTTCAAAGCAATTTCTCCACATCTTCACCAACACTTGCTACTTTCCATTTTAAATGTTTTATCATGGCCATCCTAGTAGGTGGAAAATGATATCTGATAGTGTTTTTTATTTGAATTTCCTAATTACTAATGTTGTTCAGTATGTTTTAATATGCTCTTGGCCATTTGTAGATCTTCTTTGGAGAAACATCTCATTGAGTCCTTTGCCCAATATTCAGTTTGGTTGTCTTTTTATAACACAAATAGGGGTTTAATCTTGAAGATGCCAAGACATATGCCTAGGTTATAATAAACTAGCATAGTGAAATGCATTTTTTAAAAAAGGGCTTAATCAACCCTTCTATGAACATATTCTTGATTGCTTCTCTAGCCTTTTCTTCCAGATAGTCTCTCTTTCCACTAAATAGATTTTTCCAACATGTAAGAATCACAAAAGTAGCAACTACTTTTTCTCCTAAAGCCCCTGACACTCTCCCCTAAGACAGATTCTACAGTCTTGTTTAAAAGTCTTATACACAGAAGTACTGCTTTATGTATTTTTCCTTTAAAAAATCTAAATCATTGCCTCCTTATATTAATAATAATGGAGAAAAGCTATATATCAGCCTCAAAGCAAAATACACTAAAGATATTATTATGTACAGTTCAGAGATATAGGTTATATTAATATAATTATTAATATTAATATAGGTTATATTAATACCAAAATAATTCAAATGTCTATATACTCACAACAGTGTCCAATCTACGAATTTTAAAATATCTAAAACAAAAGACATGGGTTTTTTTTTTTTTAATTCTTACATTCTGTTCTGCCAATGAATAAACAAGCTGTGGAAGAATGTCACCCTTCACAACTGCTTCTGCTAAGTCATCATTATAATTGGCCAGTCTCCCAAGAGCCAAAGCAGCAGTCTGTTGAATTGTTGGGACCACATCCAGAAGAAGAGGCCTCAGCAAAGACATTACACCTGAGTTAAATTATGAAACACAGAAATCAGCAAAATTTAAATTAAAAGGCAAATACAATTCAGCATATATACGAATGTTACAGTTTGGCTCTGGAATGTTCCCCAGAAGGATCCTGCCTGAAGGGTTTGGTGTGCAGCTAACAGCAATGCTATTGGGAGGTGGTGGAAACTCCAGGAGGTGGGGCCTAGTGGGAGGAGGAAGATCACTGGGGGCAAGTCCTTGAGGGGTATATCTTGTCCTTGTCCCTTCCTCAGCTCCTATCTCCTTCTTCTGGCTGTCATGAGTTGAGCAGTTTTGTTCCAGCAGATGCTCCCTGCTATGGTGTTTGACCCTACCACAGCCCGGAAACAAGAGCCCAGTGATCATGCACTGAAACCTCTGAAACTGGGAGCCAAAGTAAGTCTCTCCTCCTTTATATTGATTTATGTCAAGTGTTTCTTCATAGTGACAGAACGCTGACTGACATATATGCAGGCAAGAAAATCAAGGGTAAAAATTAGTATTAAAAAAATCCACTAAAAACTAATAGGATATTTAGAATCATCTGACAAACCAAGACACAAAATCATACAAACTGTAATTATTAAGTAAGCAGTACAGCATGGAAATAAGAAAGACTTTGAAATTAGGTAAAAGTTTAAATCTCAAGATAAGAAAAGAACAATGGAGACGAGAAAGGGGATTGAAGGGAATGGAGGTAAGGGGAGTAACTGTGGAATGAAACTGACTGACTTATGCCATATGCCTGCATGTATACATCATGATGATCCATTTTTTTTTCATACCAGGGATTGAACCCAGGGGTGCTTAACCACTAAGCCACATCCCCAGCCCTTTCTATATTTTATTTTGAGACAGGGTCTCACTAAGTTGCTGAAGTTGGCTTTTGAACTCGTGATCCTCCTGATTCAGCCTCCCAAACTGCTGAGATTACAGGTGTGTGCCACCACACC
>PVKS010008634.1:0-67429 GCA_004027875.1 Aplodontia rufa | reverse complement strand
TTTCTCTCTCTCTCTCTCTCTCACTATCCCTCTCTCTCTAAAAAAAAAAAAAGAATAGGGAGACTATCCTGAATTATTAAGTAAGTTTAATATATTCCCAAGGGTCCTTAAAAGTGAAAGAGAATCAGAAGAGATAACCAGAGTGGGAGCAACTTGAGGAGGATTGGCTAGGCTCTATAGGCTTTGAAGATGGAAGAAGAGAGCCAAGATTCAAGCGATGTGGGAAGCCAGCTTCTAGAAGCTGGGGGATAGGGAACAAACAAGAAAATGGATTTTCCCCAACACTCTCCAGGAAAGAATGCACCCTGTTGAAACCTTGATCTTAGCCCAGTGAGATCCTGTCAGACTTGTGTTGTACAGAAGAGCAAGATTAAAAACACACTGTGTTATGTTTAACGTCTATTCATGGTAATTTGTCAGAGCAGCAATAAGAAACTACTAAGGTCATCTAAAAGACTTCTGAGGCAGGCAGCCTGAGTAGACCCTTAGATCAGGGACCCAGACTTTTCCTCCTTTGTTGCTCTACTGTGTGGTTTCCATTCAGAAGGTCATCTCAAGAGTGAAGACAGCTGCTGGAGCTTCAACAATAACCTATTCAGTGTGTCAAAGAAAGGAAAGGAGGTATAACTGAAAAGTTTCGGAAAGTCACACATGTACCTGCTGATCTCAGACTGCCAGGACTTAATCAGAAGTGTGTGTCAAGCTTCAGGGAAGGATAGGAAGCTCATGTGTTATTGACTGATTCTGTGCACAACCAAAAATCAGAGCAGTTACTTAAGAGTGGAGACTGGATAACGGGTAGCAACCGGCACGCTCTCAAACACAGGTTGTTAAGGATCTGAGTTCTGGTCTAGAAGTCTGTTTTTGATGCGGTAAAAAAGTGAGTAAATTCTCTGTGTGTCATTCACTCACCTGCCAGCCCTTCCTTACAGGCCTCTCAGGTGCTCTGGGCCCCCTCGCCTCTTAGCTTCTTTCTGGAACTCGTAGCTCTCCACCTCTATTTCAGTATCCTTGATCAGGCAGAAGCTCATCACCTCTTGTCTAGATTCTTTCTGAGGCATTTGGTGCTTTATTGAGCTAGACAGAAAGGGTATAATTATCCCAACTTTCCTCCAGATGAGGAAAAGGGAGCTTAGGGAGGTGATATGTTTTGCCCAGGGTCATAGGTGGCAAGTGACAAGGTAGCAAACTGGATGGGTGCTTGGCTGAGTGTTGGCTCCATAATTTCACCAGAGTCCCAGTACATTGCTAACCAGGTTTTTGGATGGAAAATGAATTTGCTTAACATAGTCTGGGATTTGTTTTCTTACTTATCAAAAATTGTGGTCATTTTTGTGCTCTATCTGTAACATAGAGTGCTAAGCCCAGAGGAAGGGGTGGAAAAGAAGAGATAGAAGACAAGGGTAAGGCTGCCTATAAGGAGAAAGTTCTCATCTCAGTATCTGGATTAATGTGTTGATATTTACAAACAGAATTTCCCATTAAATCCAGTCCTTCCACTACCCCTACCATCACCAAGTTCTCTATTTCTCATTTCTGTATTCCCAGGACAGAAAAGTCAGAGTTATCTTCTATTCCTCCCTCTGTCACTATTTTGTTTTGTTTTTGTTTTTGTTTTTCTTCTCTGTGGTACCAAGGATTGAACCCGGGGAGTGCTTAACCACTGAGCCACACCCTTAGCCTTTTTTATTTTTTATGGGCCTCACTAAGTTGCTGAGGCTGGCTTTGAACTTGTGATTATACTGCCTTAACCTCCCGAGCTAGTGGGATTATAAGCATGTGCCACTGGGCCTGGGCCTCACCAAATTTTTCACCTGGTCTTCCGCCATCTAGGTGTTGCCAAATCCTGTGGACTATCGATCAGCCCTGCCTCTCATGCCCAGTTCATTCTTGCTACTCCCACTGCCAGTGAGAGCTCATCTCTGTTCTTTTTTCTGTCTATCCCTCCATCCTTATTCTACAATGCTGCCTAACTCATCTCTCTAAAATGCAGCTGTATCCCATCACCCAGAGAGCCTCAGTGATCTCCGCACTATGTCACTATTTCAGCACACAGCCCATGCCCTACCCTGCTCTGCTGCCCTTGTGCACACTCTGCCCCTTAAATGCAGTGCCCTTCTCCTATCACCATTCAGGATCCAAATCATCCACCACCTTTAGTAGGAGCATGATCGTTCTTTATCCATGAAACCTTCTTTGATACTCTTTACCTTGTACCTAAATGGGAACACATCCCCTTTATCCCCAAGACCTACTAAAATTTTATTATCCATGTGTAATTGAATGTTTGTTTGCATAATTACTAGCTGTTTTAGGCAGCTATTTCATTGCTGTGACTAAGGACCTGACAAGAACAATTTTTGGAGGAAAAGTTTTTCTGGGGGCTCACAATTTCAGAGGTCTTAGTCCCTGGTCAGCCGGCCCCGTTCCTGGAGGCTTGAGAGGAGGCAGAACAACATGGTGGGAGAGTGTGGTTGAAGGAAGCGAGTGAAGACCTCACATCATGGAACCGAGAGAGAAGCTCCATGCCAGATACAAAGGCACGCCCCCAGTGACCCACTTTCTCCAGACATGCCCTACTGGCTTTATATTACTGATCGATTTTATCTTTTCAATTCAGCCTTCCTGAATTGTCACAGGTGAGCGTTTGGGGGACACCTCACATTCAAACCATAACACTGGGTAAAGTCTGCTTCCACCAGTTCTTTTCTGGGGTGTAGGAGGGTACTGGGGATTGAACCCAGGAATGCTTAACCACTGAGTCACATCCCCAGTCCTTTTTATTTTTATTTTTTAAAGAGAGAGAGAGGAGAAGGAGAAGGAAGAGGAGGAGGAGAAGGAGGAGGAGGAGGAGGAGGAGACAGAGGGAGAATCAATTTTATTTAATTTTTCATCTGGTTTTCTGTGCTCCGACACTTCGTTGTGTATGCGGTGCTGGGTTTTAAACCCAGGTCCTCGGGCATGCCAGGCAAGTGCGTAACTGCTGAGCTACTGCTCCAGCCCCTTATTTTTTATTTTGAGACAAGGTTTTGCTTAGGATCTTGCTAAAGACATTGACCATCTCTTCTGCGGTCACCATTGCGTGAGTGGGACAGAGTGCCTCACGTATTATAGGCACTTAGTAAATATTTGCTGAATAAATGAATTAATTCATAGATTGGATTACTTTCCATGGTTGCCTGATTATTTCAGTATCACTTAAATATTTTAATAGCTGTATTTTGAAACTTTAAAAGAAATAACTAGGAATTCTCTTTATCAAAAGAGCTCACTCTAGCAGAAGCAGCTGTTGAACTACCTAAATGTTCCAAAGCCAAGTTCATTCTAGGCAAAGTAAGACAAATGTCTCCTAAATTTATAATGTGTAACTCCCCATAACATGTAGTTCATTTGTTGTTCATTACCTGAATGCAGGGTATCAAACTCTAGCCAGAAATACATCCAGAGAAATATATTTACATTTATTTATCTAATTTTAATACATAACACATGGAGAGAGAAAATGAGATGAAGTTTCCTTATATCCCATCTCCTTACACCACAACAATTAACCAGTCAACAAGTAAATAAGCAAAGTCATTCTGTATAAAAAGTTCATGTAGGGAGGGGCTCTGTGTGTTTGGAGAAAGCTGACTAAGCACTTCCAATAGTAATGAATTCTTATTCCCGCATCTTCTGTCCCTGTCCCTGAAGAAGGATGCTACATTCATTCACTTTCTAGTTTGTATTAAAGTTACCAGTGGGTATGTTTCTCTGCCCATCCAGATTCAACTCTGAAGGGTCTGGACTGTATCTCTGTATCCCTATCCACCCCCAGACCCTGGACAGAAACTAAATACTATGGAGAATTACACACCCTCAATTTAGGAAACTCTGCTGCCTTCCTTTGCCTAGAGCAAACTTAACTTCTGAATATTTAGGTGGTCCCACCCCTTGCCTTTTAGAGAGAGTTCTTTTGATAAAGAGAATGCTTAGTTATTAAAAAAAAAAAAAAAGTTTCAAAGCAGGGTCCAAACATTTCAAAAGGCAAGCAGATGGGCCCTGCAGGTAGCATTCATGGACTAACTAGCTTGCTTTTAAGTGCCGGAGCTAAATTTGGTGCTAGGGGCTAATGTCTTGCTTGTCTTGCCTCATTAGAAAGTCTTTCTCTTTCTAAGATGTATTTCAGGGAAAGAAAAAAGAGAAATGATGGGGAGAAAATAAAAAGCTGCTAGGTTGCCACTGGAGGGAAACTGTGCCTAAAGATCAATGTAGTTGGAGACTGGACTGATCAGTATCACCTTTCATCTCTTTATTACTACTCCACACTCCAATGTCAAGCATCAAGGTTCATTTCCTATTAGGATCCTTCCAAAGAAAGGAGCTTACTTCTTTTTCTCTCCTCCCCTCACTTCCAAAGGCATTTTGATCTTTTTAGTTAGGACTAGCTGGGCAGGGCGTGACCTCTCTCTCTCCTGCTGCTCTGAGGAGGAGCAGGCGGGTGACCTGCCCTACAGCGGGAGTGGGGGAGTGCTTTGCCCAAATTAGCATCACAGAGAGAGTTCTGAGCCTTGCCTTCCGGCACTGAAGTCTGGTTCTGGCTCACAGTGGCAGTCTGAAGCTGGTGTTGTGGGGGTGCAGGAAAGAGGTAGAAATCGCACTGTAGTTAAACTACCATTTCACACTCAGAGAGATGGAAGAGAGAGGGTTGAAAATTGTAAAAGTGCAACAAGGAGTAGATCATCCCAAATCCATATACGGAAACATCTCTGGAAGCCATGGTGCAGTGCCAACTTGAGGTTTGGGAAGAAACACTGTTACTGATTTTTCTCCAAATGGAGGAGTGAGAATTTACCCCGTTCACTTGGATAATGCTCTTGGATACTGCTCTTCTTTATGCTTCTTACTGTTGAAAGAACACCATTATGAGTTGCTTGGCAGTTGGTTCATTGATATCAATGCCATCGGCCACTCCGTGAATTATTGGCCACCTTGGACCTTCCTCTTTTGAATCACAGAGGAAATGTCTACTTTAAAACTGTGGTTCAACTGGAAACAGTGGAGAAATGCAGACGGTGTCACACTCACAGCAGAGACCCCATTCTTGTGGAGAGATGTCTAGGGGACAAAAGCACGGGGTTCCCTTCTCAACTCACCACGGTCTTCCACCCTCCTTCTTCAGCTCCTGAAATGACTTTTGACCTCAGATACTGGGCCGGGGAGGTGTATACACATCACACACGAATGTACCATGGAGACACAGCACCCCTCCAGCACAGGAAGTCACAGGAGCTCTAAGAGAAACAAAGGCCATCAGAAGAACCTAGGAAGATCCTCTGTCTCAGTGTGTAGATGAAGAAAGAGAAAAGACCCAGACACAGACTTTTAAAAACATTTGGTCCTGGAGAAGAGAGAATACAATGAATGCAAGATGTGGAGATTATGCCCACTTGGAAAAGACTCACTGGCTAGCCCAGGCCTACAGCCATTCCTGCATTCATTTGTTTTTCACATAGCTGTGGAACCTGGAGCCACTTCTGGCATGGGAAATGAAACCAAGTACAGTGTGATGCAGGTAGCTTTTACCAGACAAGAGCCTGCTCTCAGTGCTTGCCCTTCACCCATTGGGACAGATACAGATGCGGGACACACCCCAAGCTTGGGGAGTGGAGCACCATGCAACTCGCCAACAATTTACCCTGTTTGTCAGGATCAAATGTCCTTCCCACCTCAACTCATCTTGTCTCATCCTATTTTAAGTCCACTCCCATCTGATATCAGTTATTTAAAACTATATGAAGTTTCATTGTTGACCCACTCCCAAAGGATTTTCTCACTAAGACACAGCATTCAGTTGGAGGGAAAGGCTCTGACTGAAGAAATTAGGGCGTCCATTGCTAAAGATGAAGCTGCTTGTGTTAACTTGGGCATTACACCATATGAGGTAGTTGCCCATACAGATCACATAAAAGAATGATTCCTTTGTTTATCAGTAGTATAACTGTTGCCATCAGATTTATACCTGTGTGCACCCCTACTTAGGAAGCTTGAATGCTAGGTTGCCACTGTCCTGGTTTGAGTCAAGATATCTTCAGTGGGTTCCAGAATCTAGATGGTTTTCAAAGCTTTCTAGATATTTCTGACCAGCAGTGTGATATAGAAGTCACTGGTCTACAATCCCCCACCCCTTAACACATGTTAAGACTACACTCCCACTCACATTTCTTGCAGTAGTGAAAAGGTTGAAAACAAGTTCAATGTTCACCAGTGAATAATGAGCAAATGTCCATCAATGAACACTGTCTAGACAAATTATGGTTATCTACATTCAGTTGAATTTTTTCACCTATAAAAGGGAAAGAAGTGTTCATACATGCTGGAACATGAGGGAACCTTGAAAAGTCTATGCTAAGAAGCCAGATACTAAAGGTCGCACATGCATAGAATGTAGTGTATGTGTATGGAAGCATATGCTTCCATACATAGAATTGACTAGACTAGGTAAATCCACAGAGATGACTAGCAGATTGGTAGTTACTAGGGGATTCAGGGTGGGTGCATGGGAGTGAAACTCAGTGGGTATGGAGTTTCTTTTGGGGTACTTAAAATATTTTGGAACTAGACAGAGGTAATTGTTGTATAATGTTATGAATGCACTAAATGCCACTAAGTTGTTCATGTTAAAAATTAATTTGATGTTATGGGAATTTTACTTCAACAGCCTTATTTAGTCTTTTTTTTGTAAGACAGAAAGAATCATTTAACTTATTTTTTCATCTGGACTTTGCTTCTCTTACACTTAGCTGTATATGTGGAGCTGGGGTTTGAACCCAGGTCCTTGCACATGCCAGGCAAGTGCTGCCACCCTGAGCCACTGCTCTAGCCCCTCATTTAGTCTTTATACCCCATTGGACGGTGGACACACACACACACACACACACATACACAAAGCGCACATTCCACCTCTCACTTGGTGTCACTTTAAGGGGATGCTTGTGTTAATGAAATGTGTAATTTTATTTTCAAGAGGTCAGTAAGGGCCTGATGTCTTTCATTGAAACTTACGCCCTGATTTTTTTCTTTTAACCCAATGCAGCAGTTAGGTAACATGAAGGAAATTGAATTGTTCACAAGCCTTATTTGTGTGCACTAAAGCAGTAGCTAGAGCCCTGGTGGTGTCATCCTGGGGTCTGAAGAAGGCTCTGTGGAATTTGTTTACTCAGGACCCAGTTTGAGTTCCACAAGGTGCCTAGACTTTGAGAGAAAACAGCACAAAGGAGTCTCAGACCCTGACGAAGAAGGAATTGAATTGTACCTACAGGTACTCCTTTTTGACAGCACCCACCAAGCTGAAAAGGAGATGCTTGGTATCCTTACATCATGCAGGTACATTCGTACATCTGTAATTACCACAAATCTTGTGGCTTAAAGCAATACAAATTGATTATCTTACGGTTTGGGAGGTCAGAAATCTAAAGTGCGTTGGCAGGGCTGTTTCTTCTGGAAGTAGGAAGGAAGAATCCGCTTGCTTAGACCTTCTAAAGGCTGTCCACTTCCGGCCCCACCTCAGTCAGACCTCTCCTGCTATTGTCCCATCCACTTCGCAGGCTATGATCTTTTCAGCTTCCCTCTTGGTAATCAGAACGTTGATTACACTGAGCCCAATTCAGGATCATCTCCCCTTCTCAGGATTCTTAGCTGAGTCACATCTGCAAGGCTCTTTTGCTATGCAAGGTAATATAATCACAGATTTTGGAGATCAGAACGAAGACATCTCTGGGCACCATAATTTTGCCTACCACAGAAGATGAAGCTTAGGAAAATCTAATCACAAAGGTGCCCCTCTGCTTTCTTCTGGGCTGATTCATCCTCAGAATACAGTTTCTGTGCTTGTCACTATATAGCCTTTGTCATGCCTCTCTTAGGTGTCATCTTCGAAATCTTTCCCTCCACCTTCCCAACCAGTATTTAATTTTTAATGAAATGCAAAGTCCTATTAAATAAAAAATAGCTGGGTGTGGTGGCACATGCCTATAATCCTGGTGACTTGGGAGGTTGCAGAAGGGTGGCAAATTCCAGGTCATCCTCAGCAACTTATAGAGACTCTATTTCAAAACAAAAAGGACCAGGATACCAGCATTCTAGAGAAGAAGGTAACAGAAGAGACAAAAGAGCATAATTACTATCTTTTTTTGGGGGGGGGGAACTAGAGATTGAACCCGGGGGTGCTTTACTACTGAGTTACATCCCCAGCCCTTTTAGAGTTTCGACAGGTTGCCCAGGCTGTCCTCAAACTTGGGATCCTCCTGCCTTAGCCTCCCAAATTGCTGGGATTATAGGGCATGCACCCCTGCACGCAGCCACACTCATTATCTTTCAGTAGGGTCACCAGGAGCTGCTGCACACACTTCTGCTTACACTCTACTGACCAAATGTATCATGTAGTCAACCATAATTGCAAGAAATACATAAGCAGTGACAGATTTGTTTAAAGGACAGGTTCTTATTTTATTTAAACAAATGAGGTCACCCTTCTAGATCCTTTGCATTCTTGCCAAACTACCTTGCACATATAGGCACTCTTAGTTGTTTTTAACAGTTGAATTATATTCCATTGCATGGATGTGCAGTTATTGAAATCAGTTTTGGACATTTAGAACATCTCTTTTCCCTACCTTTTTATCTTTGCTACACTAGTCCTACAGCAAGTATCTTTTGCAGTCCCTCCAATGCAGTATGTGAATGGTGCTTTTACTGTTGTCCGTGATCTTAACCTCAGTTCCCCAGAGGTCAGAACTGAGGTAGAGGAAACTTATCATTTTATTTCATTAGAGAATTCCATTTCATGCAATAGGAGTAAACAAAGCAACAAAAGAGGGAAGTCACTCTAAACATGGTCACTGAGCTGGTCCTCGTTAAGTGATGGATTTCCACTTTAATTATCTGACTTTAGTATCACAAAACTGATCCATTCATCAGTTGCCTTTGCCACACTCATGTACCACCACCTTCAAATAGGTCTACCTCATGTCTGCCCTAGATGATTACAAGAACCTCTTAACGGACACCTGGGTTCCATGCCTTCATCTCTCTGTTCCATGCTCATGGCTGTTCCCAGAGGAAATTTGTCAGACTACAGCCTGGTGTCTGATAGCCACACAAAAATGTCCTTCTGTCACTCGTGCAATGACCAAACTGCTTAGCCTCAAGTTTAAGACCCTTGTAAACTGTGACAGAATCCCTAGTTGATTTCCCAGCACTAGCCCCTCCTGCACACTCTTCTGTTATTGGGACTTCTCTCATGTCACACCTATCGCAGGTGTACCTATCAAAACCCTGCTCATTCCCCTAAACACAACACAATGAACATACTCAGCTGGGGCTTGGAAGGTGGGGGTCTGTAGGAAATCCAAGAGAAGGAGTCAGGGGGCATCCAAGGCAAACAGCAAGGTCAGTCAATAGCCACTTCAGGACTCCCTACCCTATCACTGAGTACCATGCTTTCTCACCACCCAGCCCATAATCTTCCCCTTATTTATTTTTTTAAATACATTTCTCTGGTCTTGATAGTCACTCTTCATGTAGGTCAAAGGGTTCAGAACCAGAAACAGATTTAATATGCTAGAAATTAATTTGAAATATTTCAGACTAAATCAAATAAGATAATGCCTGTGAATTCCCTTATTTGCATTAAGGAAATCATATTAATATGGTTTTGTATTCAGTAGGTTGTATCTTCTAAACAACTTCAGTTCTAGTTTTTAGACTAACCCAAAAGAGAGATTTGAAAGCTTTACATACATGTGTGTCCTGGGGAATAAGTCACTTACATTTCTTGGAATTTTTCTTGAAAGCATCTTCAACAAATAAAGCGATAATTATGTACAGAGAGTAGAGTGATGAATAAAGGGCATGATTTGTCTAGCCAGGAAAATAGAAGCATGAATAGGAAGTCAAGTGCAGCAGGAGAACTTGTACCAGAGGACCCTGTTGGTGAATTAGCAAGGGGATGAGGAGTGAAACTTGGACAGGGCATTAGAAAAGACTGATAGGTGAGCTGAGTCAAAGTTTCATGCCAAATATTCACACATCTCTCTCTCTCTCTCTTTCTTTTTTTCTTTTTTTGAGGGCTGAGGACCAAACTCAGGGCCTTGCGCATGCTAGGCAAGCGCTCTGCCACTGAGCTAAATCCCCAACCCCAACACACATCTGTTTCTTGAACCATTATCTAATCACCCAGGATTGTTTCTTTATATAGCAGAGTTTTACTAGGAACTGAAGGAGACAATCTTGGTTGATACATCTTTCATATCCAATCAAATTATTACTAATCACCTTCAACATAAAGATGATCATCTGACTTAATTCCATCTAAGAAGATAAAAGATTAAAACTGATCCAAGGATCCTCAGAAATATTTTGATCTTTCTGACATAGATGCCACCATTTTCTTTTCTTTGTTTCTTTTCACTAGATTGTAGATATGATGGTTGGAGTCGGGACAGCCAGAATGTAATCATGAAGAAGAAGCCCGGATAATTTTGACTTAATGGATTTGGAGTGGTAGTATGGAGCCTCTGAATTAGCATCAGCAATCATTTGCCTGTGAATATTTCATGTGAAAAAATAAACTTCTATTTATTAAGCCACTCTAGTGCAGTTTTCTGTTACTTGCAACTGAAAAAATTCCTAACAATTTGGCAGTATACTTTTGGCCAGAGCTTTTGTTTGGTGATCTCCTAATAAAGTTGTCTATTGCAAATAACTTCAAAAAGAAAAAACCTACTACAAAGGAGCAAGTGATAAAATCTCTTCAGCTACTCCTCTTCACTCAATGAATGAGGCACTAAGATTTATAACTGGGAGACTGGGACAAGAGTTATAGGTGTCTGGCCCCCTATCTCAGCACCATCATATATTTCTTTAATGAAGTGTGAGACCAGAACTCCATAAATTCACATAGTAGCAGACGCTGGTAGGCACTCGTCAGCGGAGCTATTCAGGGAGCCCAGCATCACTTTTTGCGTATTAGAGAAGTTCACAGCCGGTTAAAAATAGGCTTGGAGAGAAGTCGCTTTTAGACCACAGCTCATTTTGGATTTCTCTGGAGCTCCATTCTGGGGCACAATGTATTTCCTTTTTCCCTTATTCTAACAAGAGCATCCAGGCACTGCAGAGACAATAAATGTACGGTTATCTTTAGTTCTGTTGTGCACAGAAAGCAGAACTCGGAGGAAACAGCAGTAACCCCTTGGGCACGTGGAGTGCTACAGCTCTTCAATAAATGCTGACACCAATTGAGCCTTCACTACGGGTGAGCCCCTGTGCTTGACATTCTCAAACAACCTGTGAGAAAAATACTATTAATAACCTCACCGCTCTGATGAGGAATCAAAGATTCAGAGCAGATAAGCAACTTGTTTAATGTCACAGAACTAGTAGGTAGCCGCCCAGGGATTTGAACTAAGGTCTGATTCCCTGGAGAGTCCGTGCTCTTAGCTGCTGTTCACGCAAGGTCACACAGAGCTTTCTGCCTCACTTCATTGCGACTCTCAGAGAGACCTGGGGAAGACACGTCCCTATCTTGTACGTCCCTGGAATAATATTTGGTCCTTGCACCTAAAATCCCAAATATAATATTGTTTTCATTGTTAATCTATCAGTCCTTCAAATAACGGGAGCGGAGACTGAGCTGGAGGGGATAGATGTCTTTTATGGGAGTTTTGCCAAGTTAGCTGATAAAGCTAATATAATATCTCTTTGAATATTCAATTTATCCAGTGTCAAGGAAGCTGAGAATTAGCTTCTAAGGGTAGGTATTGTGCATGTGAATAGTTTTTTAAACACCTGAGTTTTGAAAAATAAAAGTGGTCTGCCCACATTTTCAAGCACAGTGGTAATCAAAAGAGAGCTCTATGGAGGTAATAATACCTTGTATTTTAAATACTGCTTGTCTTTGAAGAGCTCAAAGCACTCTATAATCATTTCCTTATTACGATTCTCAAAACTTCCTGGGTCAAAAAGTTACAAAGTTTAGATCTTAACAGCCTGGCCTCAGTTTCCTCTTTGGGAATTAATGGCAGAAGACAAGGCAGATAGGAGCTCTGTGGGTGCAAAACAGGTTTCCTGCCCCTCTGTTCCTTCCACTGTCATCCTGCTACTCTGTTTAGCCTCTTATTTTTTCTATATCTAATTGATTAGGCTCATGATATAGAACTACAGAATAAATATATAGATATATATTTTAATTATAAGAGATTCATATTGGTGAGATGGACTCTGAGCGAATAGTTCCAGGTGAACAGAGAAGAGGGCTCTTCAGTTAGAGTGGCTCCATTTCTATCTACGCTTCTACACTGGGAATCAACATGAGTTTAATTTGGTGTGTGTTTGTTTTTGTACTTAGGATTGAACTCAAGGTAGTTTTACCACTGAGCTAAATCTACGACCCCTTGTGTGTTTTTTTGTTCTGAGATAGGGTTTCTTTAATTGCTGAGACTGACCTAGAACTTGTAATTCTCTAGTCTTGGTCTCCCAGGTTGCTGGAAACATAGGTGTGTGCTGCTGGTTCCAGCATGGCATGAGTTTAATTTTAAAGGATGACATGATGTTCAAAAAATTGATATCTGGTAGTCCAGTCCAGCCTTTCATTTTAATGATGGAAAAATTGAGGCTTAGAGGAAGGAGGGAAGTTTTTAAGGTCTTACCTGTATTGGTCAGCCCACCTATCCTTGAATCCTAGACTCTGGGTTCCAGTTTGGGGTCTTGGCAACCAATGGGTTGCTTTTCTTTTAGATGTCACTTTCACAGCGTAAGTTCCAAAGGCAGACCTGAAGTGGTGGGGGCCTGGAACACACCTGGCAAGACAGAGTTGTCTTTCCTTCTTAAGGTTAAAGGGACTCATTTTACCTGGAAACATTTGACTAGAAAGAAACAGGTAGAATTAGTATCTGCCATTTTCACCTAGTCCCAAAATGGTTCTCCACCTCAACTAGGTCATGGAAAAAAAAAGTATAAGTAGAAGCCTAACTAATATAACATACACACATTTGTACAGCTACTGCTTTCCAGTGAGCTCAAAGCGTGTGTGTGTGTGTGTGTGTGTGTAATTTTTTTAGTCCTCTTCGGTAGAGGCAGCCCTTATTGTCAACCTCATTTTGTAGGAGAAAATGAAGACACAGAATAAACTCATCTTGACTCAAGTCACGGCCAGAGTTGGTATTGATATTAGAGTTTTTATATTAAATTGTGCTTCAGGTGTGCAGCCTGAAAAATTGAGAACACAGTTGTACACCTATGTCAGATTTTGCCCTTGGGGAAGTGATTCGTCCTCTGAGACTGAGTTTCCCCACATGGTAAAGAGATAGAGGAGAGGTGTTGGCAATTTTCTCTCTTGGCTACTTTTTCTATACAGTGACAAGATTGAAAGGAGCAAAGCTGAGCCTGGAACCACCTACCTGAGGGGGCGCTGGCTGCCCTCTGTTCGTTAGTACTGTATTTCAGCCTTTGGGGAGTGTTAACTGTGCACACCCTTCAGTGATAGTTTTGTTGGGACTCTTGACCAGGATATATTCCAATAATTGGGGCTACTCTAAAGAGAAACCCAAGTCCCAGCTGCTATGTAATCCTGAGGCTGAAAACGAGAATGAGGTGTGTTTATGTGGGTGTGGAGGAGAGGGGTGTGCAGGGGGTTATTGAGCAAGGGGTATGTAATGGGCCTGAGCTTCAGGTCAGGGAGATGCTGGAGTGACTCTGCTAGTGTGGCCTCTTGGAGGCAGGCTAGAAGCAAGAAGAGGGACCCTAAGAGTACCTTGGGTCTGTTAAGGACCCTAAGAGTACCTTGATCAACAGAGATAGTTTTAAGCTATTTTTACTTTTTTCCCTTTCATATTCCCAGCCTGTTTGTTACCTCATTTAAAGTTATCCCTGACATTGCTCCAAGAAGACACAAAAATGGCCAGTAAGCACATGAAAAGATATGAGTCACTAGGGAAATGTAAATCAAAACCATAATGTGATACCACATTCCACTTGCTAGAATAACTATAATGAAAAACAACAAATAAGTAATCACCAGAAAATAACAAGTGTTGGCAAAAATAAGGAGAAAATGGAGCCTCATATATCTAGTAGAAATGTTAAATTGTTTAGACATGCAGAAAACAGTTGAATATAGAATCACTGCATGATCCATCTATTCCACTCCTAAATGGGTACCCCAAAGAACTGAAAACAAGGAATCAAACAGGTAATTGTACATCAATGTTCATAGCAACATATTCACCAGTCAAAAGAAGGAAAGCACCAAGTGTCCATCAATGAGTGAACAGATAAATCATGGTATATATATATATATAGACAGAGAGAGAGCGAGAGCAGAAAATTACTCAGCCATAGAAATGACAGAAGCATTATTGCTTTAGAATCATGAATTAGATTAGATTAGATGTTTGGAATTAGAAATAAGAGATAAGGAACAAGTTTGCCCCCAGTACAGGTGAAATCCAGGGCAAGTATATAAAACGAGGTCCCTTGGACGGGAGTTCACCTACTCTTTCTCACCCCTAATTGCTTCTGCATTGTAAGGGCCTCACAAGAACACCTGTGGGCACCAGCCTCATGACCATGATTCAGTCACAGCCCAGTTCTTCTCCAGCCCCTCCCTGTGCCCTGCACACAGCTGCACATAACTCAGGTGTGCATACACAGGCATTGTCTTTTGTCCTCTACACTACAGATTTGTGGAAGCAAGTACCTAAGAGTGGATTCAGGGCCATGTGGACAGGTAATTCTGTAATCCTGGGTGATGGAGGGTGGCCTCAAACCTGGCTCTGTGTGGGTGTGTTCCCCCCTAGGCCCAGAGAACTCCTTGTCCTCTGGAGACTGGAACACCTGGAGGAGACTGTCGGGGGCCTCCATTGTGTGAAGACCAGGTCAAGGGACTGAGTTGTTCTAGTCTGGGGATAAAAAGAAAAAGAAAACAAACAGAAGGAGTTGTGATATATTGTGCCAGGCTGCTTCCAACAGGAAACAGGATTGTTTATCACCCAATCCTGATTACAGTCCGAGGAAGTATTACTTGCCCCAATCTACAGGTGAGACTTGTGACACTGAAGTGACCTTTGCGGAATGAGTAAGCGGCAGTCATTTCAAAGTTTGCGTTCTTTGCAGGAGCTGTATTCTTCCTCAAGACAACTGGAAAAATCACCAGCAAAGGCCAAGGACTCTTCTGTGGAGAGATGGTGGTGCTTGCCCTTGGCCATGGGAAAGGCCACGGGTTGCATTAGTAGTAGGCTCCTCCTCTGATTGCTGGTAACACAGGAGAGTCTTTAGCAGGCTTCCCCTACTGGTCTGCTCAGGGGCCACCCAGAACATGTTGTACAGTGTTCACAGTGGTGCAGGTTGACAGTCTGACAGTGAGTCACGGCACAGCCACATCTGTCCAGGACCACACAGCCTTCTGTCTAAACACTTCCACTCCGCACAGCTGTGCGAAAGGCACCCTTGAGTTCCCTGGTAAACAAGGCAGGGTGGTTGCCTTGGTGTCTTTCCATCCCTCTCAGTCTCTTAGGAGATTATCACAGTCCAGAGCTGAGAAGCCTCTGAGCAACACAGTGACATGAATTAAACGAGAGCTCTTCTTTGTTAATTTCCTTGCGAAGTTTCTTACTCTCTAAACTGGGCCTTGGTTTCCTTGTTTGGAAAGAAGGCATGAAGCACTAGCTTCACCTGATGAAGGGCTTTTAAGTGTGTTATTATTGTTGTTGTTTAAATAATGAGAGTTATTGAAGTTCAGAAGGGTAGAATGTGTCACCTGGGAGGTAGAGAGCTCCCCCAAACTGTGGATTTTAAACAAATGACGAAAGACTTGGCAGAACATACGGAAGATTTAAGAACTCAATGGTCTTTTACGTATATTTTAGCCTTGTGACTAAATTAAAAATATTCCTCATCAAATAGAAGACTAATTGTGTTGAGAAAATAAATTGTGTTCTTGTGGGCCTGGGCCACTTACGGTATGGAGTAGTGAAGATGTTGCTTCTGATTGGGGGGTTTATAGACAGCTTCATGGGAAGAGTGGCACTTGAAGTTTAACTTTATTTTGGAAAACATGGGAAGTTATCAATTTGCTTGCTTGCATGCTTATGTGATTTTTAAACAAAGGTGTTATATAACAGGTATTAACATTATTCACTGAACATTCTAGGTGTGCATCTCCTGGACACATGATAGGATTATATTTCCTGGCCACCTGTGGATGGGGCCAGTGAACTGTAAGCAGAAGTGACATCTGCCACTTCCAGGCAAGCATTTCATCATGAAGTAAAATCCTCTGGAACTCTCTCTTCTCTCCTCATTCTCAGCAATGTTTTAGCTAGCGAATGGTCCATCAGCCTGGGTCTTAGATTGATGGCAATAATGATGTGAATCTGAACTACCTGGTGCCAAACAGTACAGTAAGAGTTAGAAGTAAGCCTCTTGATTTAAGGTATATGACACAGGGATTGCTTTTTACTGCAGCATAGCTTAACCTATTCTGACTGATTTAAGAAACAGGGTCAGGGTTAAACTTCAGGAGTGTTAAGGTTGCTTAGTATGCAAAGATAGGTTTCTTTAGGACAAATTAGAGGCAGGAAGAAATGTTAGAAAAAGGGCAGTAAAGAGACTATATGAGGGCAGTATACGAGAGGGTAGAGGCCAGGAAGATACAGTTAGAGATATAAGTGTAGTCTGCATTAGAGGACCTGGTTGATTTGCAAACAAACCTTCAACTACTTTCATGTCTCACTTTGGCTCAACAAACATGATTACCTAAAAATGTCTCTGGGAAGTCATTCCTACTTGTAAGGCCACCAGGGCAATTGCCTCTTGGGACCAACAACTGCCTCTTTCCGTAGAAGGAGGAGTTGCACCCAAATTCAGCTTCCTCCTTTGTTTCTATTTTATTTTTATTTTGAGATAGGGTCTTGCTATGTTGTCCAGGCTGGCCTTGAACTCTTGGCTCAAGAGATCCTCCTGTCTCAGTCGGGAATGCAGAAACTACAGGCTTAGGCCCTGCCTCCTGGCTCCACATTTAACTTCTGATGGGACCTCATAGGAAGCTTTCTTTCCTAGATAGGTGGATCTATTCCTGAATACAGCTTCCTATGATCCCCAAAGTTTGCACATGTCATGTACTTGTATTTCCCAAGTAGTTCTTATAAATATCTGAACCCACCAGCGCATGTAAGGCAGAGAGCCTGGCATCCAAGCAATTCACTGTTACATACATCAGGATGTTCTTATGCATGACCTTTAAAAAGAAAGCAGGGTACACTGGTATGCACCTGTAATCCAAGTTACTCAGGAGGCTGAAGCTGGAAGATTGCAAATTCAAGGCTAGACTTAGCAATTTAGCAAGACTCCACCTCAAAGTAAAATAAAAAGGGCTCAGTGATAGAGCATTACCTAGCATGCCAAGGCTCTGGGTTCCATCACCAGTACCTTAAAAATAAACAACTAGAATAAGAAATAAAAGGGAGCACAGGAAATCCAGCAGGGTGCCCTGAATTTAGTATGCCTCTTCATGGCAAAGTTAGAGATTGGTCCATGTGCCTCTTACTGCTAACCTTTACTCTTTAGGTTTTCCTTAAAAAAAAAAAAAAAATCCTGTTGTGTAACCCATACTGTGTCCTGAGCCCTGTTGTACATTGCATGACCCGTGTTACAACAAGAGGACTGATCATGCACAACAACCATGGATGCAGAATTGCTGTTCTGACCTTCAGCATGCTAAGATTGGAGAATAGGCATGCAGAGAGCCAGGCAGGTGAACCCTGCACCCATGGTCAAACAGGAAGGCAGAGAACACCCCAAATCAGAGTAAAACCAGTTCTTAATGGGAGCACATACCATGCTCCAGGATGGGCTCTTGATCCTAAAAAAAAAAAAAAAAAAAGGATTGAACTTTTTTTTTTTTTAAATTGAGAATAGGTTCAACATTTGTTCAGAACAACTTAAATGCACATTTCCATTTTCAACCCTAGCCACTGAGATCCTCAAAGAAATCTCTACGGGTCACAGAGCATATACAGCTTACCTATAAGTTGGGTCCAGGGGTTTTTGAATTGGTTCTTTGGGTTTCAGGACATACTTGTTGGATAATGTTTTAAATGGCAGTTGGAGCCCCAGCTTATTTCTCTAAAGACTCTTGTCCTCATAATATAATTGAAATGTGGTATGTTGTGTTAAAATTAGCAAAACACACTCTAATAATTTAAAATTTAGTGTGGTGCTTTTGTTTGAGTCTTTAGATAGCACATTGGTACTTGAGGAAAACAGATGAGGATATTGGCAGAAACTTTTGCAGAATTTCTCACAGTAACTTCTGGGTATTTTCAAGGACTTTTTGAGGCTGATGAAATGAGTTTTCTGTGATGTCTAATTTCACTAGAAAATGAAAGTCTTCCTTTGCTTTTCACTTGAGGTATCATTAGCACTACTCTTAGGGTTGTGAGTCTGAGAGTGGTTGAGAGCTCATGTCAGAAGGGAGGAGAGAGAAAGAGATTTTCCTGTGGTGAATGGAGAAGAACTAGAGAAAAGAGCGGGGAGAGATCTAGAGAGGATGCGTTTGTACGTGGGAAAGAGAAATTGCAAGCAGGGAGCTGCCTCAGTGGCAGGGAGTGAAAGAAAGGGGAAGGGGGAAGTTATGGTTCATGCAAGATCCCCTGCAGGGGGGATTGTGTAAGGGATGGCCCTAGGGACAGCCATTTTGGTCTCTGTTAGAGGTGAACCACAAGTCTTGTGTGTGGGACTCTGGCAAAGTTATGTGCACGGCATTCGACAGGTGAGTGTTTCTCGGTAGTCATAGCAGCAACACGGTGAAAGAGGCCAGAAGTTGAGACATCTTATGCTCCAGTCCTGACTTTTGCTTCAGTTGACTAACTGTGTAATCAGTGCCTGCTACATGTCAGGCCAGGTGCTGGAGAATCTTCAGGCCTAATCTAATCTTTAGGTCAATCTGCTGTGTCCCATGGTCATGTTGTTTTTCCTCTCTGGAGAGTGTGGTGTGTCTCAGGGCAAATGGATTTCCTAATGCTGAACACAGGATTATGTTGACTTAGCCACCCTGTCATCAGCAGTGCTGCACCATAAAAGCCTCCCTTATGTCCAGGGCTCCCTTTCCTTCCTTCTCTTCCCTTCCCTCCCACTCTCTCTCCATTCTTCCCTCCCTCCCTTTTTCCCCTCCTTTCTTCCTTCTGCTTCTGGCAATCCCACCCAGGGGCCTGCACATGCTGAACATATACACTACCACTGAGCTACACCCCTACCCTATGTCTAGGGTCTTGGTTGCTAAGTTCACACTGGACCAATTGAGAATGCATGTTCTTGAGCAAATATTAGCTCAGGAAAGAGGAGAAGAGGAATCCGGAAGGTACACAGGCCTGTACTCTCTTCCAAATGGCTCATTAAAGACGTTATTCCAGTTCTCTGTACCCAGATAGGGGTGCATAGAAGTCAGGATGTCCTACCTTTGTAGCATCTTACACTGAAGGAATTGTCAGAAAGGAGAGTAAGGAAGAGGTCCTCACCCCCTGATAGGAATATGGTAGGGAAATTGATTCTATTCCACAATTGTTTTACCAATTCCACTGGGATAATATTTCTGTAAAGTGGATAGAACATGAGAGCAAACACACAGTTAGTGAAGCACGCATCTCAACCTTGGTAAGTTCTACTGTGAAAGGAATGATTGAATGTTGATTAAAAAAACTTGCTCTGGTGTATAGCTAGTTTTGAGTTATTATAAAAAAGTATATATGATATTTATTAATCTCATAGAAAATATAATAGCTATCTCTGCATGGCCAGTTCTTTGTCTTCTTCTTCTTCTTCTTCTTTGCATATTGTAGAACTGAGCAACAAAGTTCCTCTAAACTGAAATAGATTGTAGCCATGACATGATCAATAAAAGAAACTTGACCACAAAGTGTCCTTAAGCTGTTAGAGCATAAACCTGAACCAATATTGTATGTCAGTGGCAATTTTCTTTTATTTATCCATTAGCATCCTCTTCAACTGTATATAAGCATGTGTAAAAAACAGTTATGGATATGGAAAGGCATTGGTGTTACTAAAATTATTAAGAATCATTGAGCTATAAAATATCAGTGTTGAAAAGTTCTGATTTCTCTCGTGAGGTACTTTTCATATTTTATTTTGATAACTGAATGCAAATGAGACTCAGTAAATCCTTCTCACCTGTGTCCTTTGCATGATGGTACAACTCTGTCTGTTTATGAAAGTCTATTAACAAATACACAGCCCAGTTTAGATTTATACAAATCAACTACATTTGGGGAGTTATGAAAAACTGCTTTGAAGGTAAAAACAAGGCCATTTTTAATTGTAGCTCTGTTAATTTAGCCTTTCTATAATTATTATGATTTGTAACCAGGTACTGGTATACTTAATGTCAAGATCTCCAAACTAAGAACTCAGAATTTGTATCCAGCTCTGCCACTGATTCACTCTTGGATCTGCAGCAGTTATTACCCCTGTTGGCCCTGGTAATGTTGGGATAGGCATCCTTTCTGGGCCTGGGTTACTGGTTTGCAGAGGGGCTTAGATGATGGTACAGATGAGACTTTCCAAACATGAAGGTGACTCTGCTTCAAAGAGCCCAGGAGAACAAGGGGGGAGTGTATTTTGTGTCCCACCAGATGCATAGATAGAAAGAGCTAGTAGGACAAGTAAATTTTGCTGCCATTATGTCAGTCATTCTCATTATTGTCTCTTGGTGACTGCAGTTAGGAGTCATCCACCTCTCCCCTATTAGGTGCCTCATTTATCTTGTGTATATTTAATTAGACAAGTGCTGATTAGGCATCTACTCTGCACCACACATTATTATATAGGATTTAAAGTTAGATAAGAAGTGTTCTTATTCCAGGTGCAGTGGTGCATGCCTGTAATCCCAGCAGCTCAACAGGCTGAGGCAGGAGGATTGCAAGTTTAAAGCCAGCCTCAGCAACTTAGTGAGGCCCTAAGCAACTTTGCTAGACTCTGTATCAAAATATAATAAAATAGAATAAAATGGGCTGGGAATGTGGCTCAGTGGTTAAGCACCCTTGGATTCAATCCCCACTATCAAAAAAAAAAAAAAAAGGTGTTCTTATAACAAATAATTTGCAGAGTGCAAAGAGACTCTTTGTTGGGGAGCTTAATTTCCAAGGGGGTGGTGTTAGAAGGATGCTTATAGAAAAGGTGGGAACTTAAGCAGGTCCTTAAGAGCCAGATACAAATGTATTCTAGGTATTTCCTGGATGAATGGATAGAAGAATTACTTTTGCATCATGCTTGGCTGAATTAGTCCCTATCTGTGATTTTTCCTTTTTACATCTGAAGGCTAAGCTTAAGCAAAGGACCATGGTGGGTCCTCAGCAAAGTAATAAGCAAAGTAATAGCTTGTTTTGCAGTGCGGTTGGGTGGGTCAGACTCCAGAATAGAGGGTGTCCATCTTCTCCAAGACTGTGGTGAGGTCATTTGCCCTCTTTCCTTATTACAGTGCTGGTCAGGCAAATCTGCTCTACCTTAGAGGTTTATGAGCAGCCTGCCGCCTGGGAGGTCTCTGGAATTGACTGCCAAGTCACAAAAATAAAACAGTTTCCTGGAATCATGCGGAGATGATAATGACTATCATATGAGATTTGAGGTTGGGGAGAGTATCCTAGGGAGCCATCATCATTGTCCTATACAGGATGGCTGAACCCAGAATAGAGAAAGAAGTGATTAGACAAAGTGATTGCTATGTCAGGAAAGCTTCCTGGGGTACTTTTCTTTAAGAAGGTTATTTATTTTCATAGACAGCTAGAATGTTAGGGTTTTGGGGGAAGGGAGACTACTGATGTTTAATTTATGATTATTGATGGCATGCTAATCAATCGAGAAAAATAAAGCTGATTGGCCCACAGGTTTAGCATGGAAAGCTCATTGTGGAATGACAGACAGTGGGTTGGCCAACCCTGGAGCTGTTGCCACACAGTGTTCGATTAGCCATTGCTCCCCGTTTCAGTAGAGGCAATGTCTGAGGAGCAGGCGGAGGCTTGAGGGTGCATAACTGTTTTTGAAGGAGGTACTTACAGGTGCACCATGAAGAGTTGCCCATGCCCACATCCTCAACAACTCATAGGACTGATTTTTTTGTCTGTTTTTGCTGTTATTGGCATCATTTGACTGAAATTCGCCTTGCATAAAAATGAAGTATGTAAAGCACCTTTATGTGTTTGGATTTTGTTCAGTTTGTAAGAGTCAGAGAAATGCTGCTTACGTCAAGTTAGGGGACCTGCATGTAATGGAGCAATTGGGAGTAAGTAAAGGCTTTTTTTTTTTTTTTTTTTTTTTTTGCTGTTCAGCTGGGCCTCAGGCTACTGGGGAAATTGGCTGCTCTTTTGGAAATAGATGCTGTAACCTCTGGTCATGCCCTTATGTAAAACTCCATTGCTGCTCTCTTAGTCACTCTGGCACCCTTGAGCCTCCTCCTGTCCTGTCCCTAGTACTTTTTCCTACAGTGCTTACTCCCCTCCTTGCTCTGGTTCTCTCCTAACCATGGTTTCTCCTGTCTTGTGACTTCAGCTCCATGATAGGCCTGAGAGCCTCCATTTGTGCACCACATATTGGCCCACTTGTGTTCATAGGCCCATCAAGAAAGAAGCTGTATGTCTTCGGATAGGACCAGTTTCAGAAGCAAGCAGTCTGTGCGGTCAAACAGAGCCCTCTGCTCAGAAGTGCCCTGCACTTGGTTTAATCCTCACTTCTGGGAAGACTTCTCAGACTACATACTGTCACCACTGAATCTGGCAACAGTGTTACACCTCCATAAAAGCACCCATTACATTGTAATATTTATGTCTGCTTATTTGTCCCTCTTGTCTAATACATTAACTCCTTAAACTGGAAGCAGATCTGAATCATTTCTGTGTCCCTGGCACCTAGCACTCATAAAGTAGGTGCTCATCATAAAGTGGGTGCTTACTAAATACCCATGGAATAAAATGAAGGCTCAGAGTTCATTGGTGGCATTGGGACTAGAATCAAAGTCTCTTTTTCTCTATCTTGGGCTTAAACAACTCAGGTATAAAACTGAGGTATAAAAATGGATTTTCAAATAATCTTTTTTTCCCTCTCTGAAGGGGGTTTATAGACCAGCAAAATTATACCACTGCTCAACTCTTCCTTGAGAATCTAATCAGGTTCAGGTGAGCTCTGGGTTTCTAGCTGAACAGTACTTCACACAGGGTGAGGGACCAACACGACCAAAAGAAGTTTACCATCAAAGTGACCACTAGTGCATAGACTGCAAGCAGAAGAACTGAGTAAAGAAGAAAGTACAAGGAAAACCACAGTTTGGAAAAGCCAGAAAGGGAAAGGAGGTTATAGAGTAGAGAAAGTGGGCATTCTCTTCTCTCAGGTTTCCCGGTTTTGTTATTTAATAGTTGTGTGACTCAGGAAAGGTCCAGTTAACTCTGATGAACTCATACAACATAAGGCAATGACATCTCTGTTGCCTATCTCATGATGTCTTAATAAGATCAAGTTTGAAAGCACTTATGAACATGCTTTATAAAATTATAACATGATGCTTATATAAAGGTGTGTTATTACTACATGTATTTATCACATACATGACTTTCCTTGAGACTTGTCCACAGAATTTTGGCCAAGCTTGAACATGCCAATAGAATGTTGCCACCTAGGGTAAAAATAGAGGTTTGGGCGGTCAAGAACACCAGAAATGCCTTTGTTGATCTGAAAATACGGATTGTAGTCAGGCTTTATTGTCGTCTCCAGTGAGGGAAAAAGCTGTCAGCATTGGTCATTGCATCAGAAGTCGCTCTACCTTCTCTCCACCACGCCCACTTTAAATTCCTGACCTCCCTCCTACTACATACCAGACACAAAGGACAGGGAAGTGTCTGGTCTTGCGAGAAAAGTCAGGTGCTAACACAAATAATTGTCAGCCAAGGCAGGCCATAAAGAAGTGACAAGTGTAGTCTGACAGTGCACAAGAGGAGAGATGACATCTCCCTAGGGGGCTGAGGAATGACTCTTGAAGTCTATCTGTCTCTGGGTCTTGTGGGTTTTGGACCCAGCCCCTTTGATAAGGGAACCAGTCTTCCAAGTCTTCCAGCTCTTACAGACCACAGAGAGGATGTTTCTTCAGCAATCTTTCTCAGAGCCTGTGAACAGCCCTGCCGGATGGCCTTGGTTTTCCCCTCCAAGTGAGAGGAAGTTTGAGCTCCTCGTCCTCCTAGAATCTTATTGGGCAGCTCCAAGGCAGTTCCCTTCGCTTTTCTCATCTGGAAAATGGATGTAATAATACTTACTTCAAAGGAATTTTGTAACATTTAATTGATGTTTGCAAACCTTCTGAGATCTACAGATGAAAGACCTTGGAAAAGAACACAACACGGTTATTAGAGAGAAGTTAAGGCCTTCATCAGCCTTTGGAACTCTCTGTTTGTTCAACCTGTACCCTCTTTGGGGCTCACTGGGCTGCATTTCCAGGTGCAAAGTATTCTCTCAGGAAGAAACAAGTGGTGCTTGTTTTCCTGGTTACACTCCCAGATTTATCCACCTCTCTCTGCTTCTTTTTTTTTTTTTTTTTCCGTACCTTTGAGGAAATGGTCTTGTCTTTTTCTCACCTGGTCGGTGTCCAGCCTGATTGCATCCTGGAGCTTGTTGTGAGAGAGGAGAAGCCAATCCATTAGTAGTGTCTGTTAACTTCAGAGATGCACACTTCCTGCTCTTTGAACTATGGAGGAAACAGCATGCCCACCTTGGATGTCAGTGACAACAGCTTCTCTGCCTCCTGGAAAACACATCTCCCTTGTCTGGAGTCTGATACTCTTCAGCTCTTCATTGTAAAAGTGAGATGAAAGTTCTCGCTTTGTGATGCCCCGATGGGAAGTATGGGGCCCCATCATGGTTCCATTGTTTCATTTTGCTGTCATTGATTAGATTTCTTTGGACTTTCCCTTTTTTTGAATTCCTCAAACTATAAGACAGGGATGGGAATTCTGGGATTAATTTTCTCAAAAGGTTGTCCTGAGGAGTTAATGAGACCATGTGAATGAAAACACTTTGTAAACTCTAAATGATGTGTAAACACAGCTGTGAGGTAGAAGATTGTCTGATCCATTATGCAAAAATCAGTGAATCTACCCTATGCTCATAGGCAGATCTGGAGTGAGAGGTAACATCAGAACATCAGGCCCTCACTGCATCCCAAGGTTGCTGAAAGAATCTCATTTGCAAACTTTTTGTCCGTTGATCATCTGGCCTCTGCACACCTGCAGTGGAGCTGCGTTCACTGCCCATCCATGCAGTCTGTTTCTTGTTGTGAAGCTACTTGTTGTTCAAAAAAAAAAAAATCCTTCCTCGTGCTGAGAGGATATCAGTTCCTCTGTAGCTTCCAGAATTGATCTGCGATTCTTGTTCTTGGCTCTACACCAAAAAATTGTCAAACCCTCTTCCCCTATTTTGTTCCTTTGGATTTGTGAAATCAAGGATTATCTTTCCTAGATTCTCATGGGACTCTGTTTCCAAGTCTTTCATGATTTCAGAAGTCGAATCAGTGATTTGTCTAACAAATGGGAGACCCAAAGGCTCCCGGGTCCAGTAGCAAAGCAAGCAAGAAAGGTTGGATCTGTGTACTCAAGGTTACAAAGCACGGCATGGAAAGGCCGCTTTTATTAGACAGGCTAGAGTCAGCCCAATGACCAGCACTATCCGTGCCTGCACACAGTTGGAGCAAATGTTAGATAAATATTGTGAATAAGTAAGTAAGGTGAACACTTCTGTTGATAATGGATATCTAAAAGGTATGCATTTTTATTCCTCCAGCACACTACAATTTTGAAAATATCTTTTAATAATTTTTCAGCGGCCGTATTGAATTCCACCAAAGTTCTGCCTTTGAGCCTCAAATCTGAGGTGGATGTGACAAAGTAGGATATGAGGGTGAGTTGGAATGTAGGTGAGATAGTGTGTCACCTAAGATCTCTTGCACTGCTATTGGCTGCACTCTCTTATACCCAGTCTCCTGGTGACGAACATCCGACCTGAAACAAAAATGAAGTCCCAAAGCACTGAAGAAAGGAGCCTGACTTACAGATCCAAGCGGAAGAGACACTGACTGTCTATCAGCTCTGCCCAGTATTTGAAAACTGATCTTCTCAGGACCAGATTGAGATTTGGTTAATGTTTTTTGAACAGCAACTGTGTGCT
This sequence comes from Aplodontia rufa, assembly GCA_004027875.1. Lineage (NCBI taxonomy): Eukaryota > Metazoa > Chordata > Mammalia > Rodentia > Aplodontiidae > Aplodontia > Aplodontia rufa. Next base: position 41,182 of record PVKS010008634.1, on the reverse strand, counting down.
AGGCACTTTGCTATATGGTTTTACATAGAATCTCTCAATGAATCCCATCTTCCATGCAGTGAGAAAGGTATTACAGAGTCAAGGAAGAGAGAATTGATATCAACAAAACCGACCAACAGTTAATATTCTCCTCATCTTCCAAAGAGTCACATTTGATTCATTAAATCGAGAAAGGTCCAAAAGTTCTCAGCCATGAACCCTGAATTCCTTCTGGGCCTGTGAATTTATTGCAGGAGGTCTCCATCAATCTGTGTGCTCAAGAGTGAATGGGGATGGCAAAATATAGAAACATTTTACTCTTGCACACTTTTATTTCTCAAGTGTATGGGGATACTGTTGTGATTAATCAAATACAATTTTTAAAGCCATGGTCCAAAACTATAGTATTTTGGTCACCAAATATTTTATTTATCGTTAGAATTTTTAATTTAAAGTTCTTTACTTTTTTTTTTTTTTAAGAGAGAGGGAGAGAGTGTGAGCGAAAGAGAATCAATTTTTATTTATTTTTTCATCTGGCCTTTGTTTCTCTGACACTTAGTTGTGTATGTAGCGTTGGGGTTTAAACCCATGGTCCTCATGCATGCCAGGCAAGCACTCTAACTGCTGAGCCACCAAGGCACCACTCCAGCCCTGTACTTTATTTTTTGAGTAGCTTTGGGTTTAGAGAAAAGTTGGGCAGGAAGTATAGAATTCCCTGTGCCCTCTTTTTCCCCTTTTAATTATCCTATTGTTAACTTGATGCATTGATGTAGCATATTTGTTACAGATATGAATCAATATTGATACATGATTATTAACTAAAGCCTACTATCCTAACTTTTTTTTTAGTACTAGGGATTGAGCCCAGGGACTCTTTACCACTGAACTACATCCTTAGTCCTTTTAGTCCTTTCTTTCTTTCTTTCTTTCTTTCTTTCTTTCTTTCTTTCTTTCTTTCTTTCTTTCTTTATTTTTCAGGGCTGAGGACTGAACTTGGGGCCTTGGGCGTGCTAGGCAAGCACTCTGTCACTGAGCTAAATCCCCAACCCCTTAATCCTTTATTTTTAAAGTCCTTTATTTTTAAAGACAAGGTCTTCCTAAGTTGCCCAGCCTTGCCTTGAATTTGAGATCCTCCTGCCTTAGTCTCTGTAGTCACTGTGTTTACAGGCAAGTCCCACCATGCCTGCCTTCACTGCCCTAAAAAATGTGTGCTCCACCAAATCATTCCTCCCTCTTTTCTCCTGAATCACAGATCCTTTTACTGTATCCGTAGTTTGCCTTTCCAGAATATCGTATAATTAGAATCATGCAGTATGAAGCATTTTCAGGTTAGCTTTTTCAAAGTTTAGCAATATGTATTTAAGGTCACTTTGTGTTCCTTCATGGATTGGTAGCTCATTTCTTTTTATTGTTGCATAGTATTTAATTGTATGGATGCACCACAGTTTTAAAATCTGTTCTCCTATTGAAGGACATCTTGATTATTTCCAAGTTTTAGCCATTATGAATAAGGCTGCTATAAACATCTATGTTTTGCATGGATACAAATTTTCAATTCATTTGAGTAAATACCAAGGAATGTCTTGCTGGGTAGTATGGTAAGAGTTATAGTTTGTAAGAAATTGCCAACTGTCTTGCAAAATGTCTGTTCCATTTTGCAGTCCCACCAACAAGAGTTTCTGTTGGTTTACATCTTCATCAGCATTTGCTATTGTTGGTGTTTTGAGTTTTCTCTCTCCTAATAGATGGATAGTGATATCTCATTGTTTTTTTTTAAATTTGTAATCCCCTACATTTTTTTATATGCTTATTTGCCATCCATGTAGCTTCTTTTGTGAGGTGTCTGTTCAGATCTTTCCCCGTCTTAAAATTGGGTTGTTTGTTTTCTTATTGTTGATTTTTAGAAGTTCTTTATATAATAGATGCCAGGACTTTATCAGACATGTGCTCTGTGAGCATTTTCTTCCAATCCGTGGGTTTGGCTCTTCATTCTTTTACAAGTGTCTTTCACATTTCAATTAAGTCTAACTTATCAATTCATGGATTGTGCTTTGGGCATTGTTTCTAAGATGTCATCATCAAATTCAAAGTCATCAAGATTTTTCCTGTCATCTTCCAGGAATTTTAGTTTTTTGTTTCACGTTTAAGTCCGTGGTTCTTTTTTGGTTATTTTTTGTGGAAGGCGCAGGATTCATGTTTGAATTCACTTGTTGCATGCAGATATCCGGTTGTTCTGGCACCGTCTGTTGAAAAGTCAATCCTTTTTCCAGCAAATTGCCTTTACTCCTTTACCTGTACTAGTGTGGTTCTATTTCTGGGCTTTGTGTTATGTTCCCTTTATGAATTTTTTAAATCAGTTTGTTGATATCCACAAAATAACTTGCTGGGATTTTGGTTTTGACTTTGTTGAATCTACAGATCGAGTTGGGGAGAGCTGATACCTTGACAATATTGAGTTTTCCTGTCTATGTACAAAGAATCTTTCTCCATTTATTTAGATATACTTTGTTTTCTTTTGTCAGAGTTCTGCAGTTTTCTTAATAGAGGTTGGGACACAGATTTATGATTAATGGTTTTCGGTGCTAATGTAAATGGTCATTAGAATTATGGGTAGTATTAAATAGAAGGTCTGTGATTATTTTTTGGTTAAAATGTAGTCCATATAATTCAAGAAATGAGAAGCCACTAGCTTACATCGTACTGGACATGAGGTGACTAGTGGTAGGGGCTCTGAGCTCCTGCTCAAGGTGTGTCTGGTGGTGTGATTGTGGCAATGCCATGGTACACTGAAAGAAATGTCATTTGCAGATGAGACTTTAAGAAGGAAATAACTATTCCCAGCCCAAAGAGTTTTAAACTCTTCTCCTTTGCACCTCCCACAACAGAAATGCACAATAAAGTTCAGAGCACAGGCTGAAGGAATGGAGAGGTGAGGCATCATCCAGCCACTCTTTTTCTGTAGCAGAGGAAATAAAAATTTTTCCCGGGCCTGCAAGCCTGGCATGCTCTGCCTCTGTCACTCTCTTGTATGCTGACTGTCTCCCCGGCTCAGCTGCTCTGGCCTTACATATCCTCTTCTCTACTGCATTTCTTCCATGGGGTCTTTGCATATACTGATTCTTCCCCATTTTCCACTTGGTATGGATGAGACAATATTGGGTGAAGATGCACCCACACCAGGTATATTATGTCTTATAATCCAGGTTGACTCTGTTTTATCCATAAAGGAAGCCACGGAATCTGTTTCCACTATTCTGGAAATGCTGTCTTAGTGAGGCTTATAGCATTTTGGGTAAACACTGATTCAATTTTAAAAATTCGTTTAGTGAACATTTATTAATTGTCTGTGCTATGCCACACACCGTTGCTCAATGGGAATCTCAGCCACAGGCTGCATCCTGGAGGACAAGGTATGCAGTGTGGGAAGGCTGCTTATCTCTTTGACACCAAGCTGAATGGTCAGGGGTGGAGTCACAGTGGGGGCTATGAACATTTGGCTCAGGGCCCAATCCAGTCTGCCAGTTCTTGTCTTTTGTTTTGTCCGTGTGGCCATTCTGAAATGTTTTGACCTGAAGGCTTAGGCGGCTCCTGTACATTTTGTTCCCTCAGTCTCCTACCACTCCCTACTGTCTCATACCTGGTTTGGAATTTCTTATGTTTCCACCGCCTGCCCAGACCCTAAGTGCATCCAGTTTCTGACCTTGGGTTGGGCCCAGTTCTCCTCTGGGGTCAGTGGCTGGCCAGAGATAGAGACTGCTTTCCACATTTGTGCTCTGTGCAACGAAGTGTGGGGAACACATGGTTGGATCATACAGGGCTCTATTGTCTAAGAGCTCCCAGTCCAGTCAATGAAGGGGCATGCACATAAACGGCCAGAATACTGTGTCCTACAGAGTTTGCAAAGCAGCTGTGAGGAGGGAGTGGACCAAATGCTCCGAATTTGAGTCTGTAGTACACAGGAGGAATGGGAGAAGAGGTGGCAAAACCGGCCATGCAAGCCCTAAGCTTGTCCTCCCTAGGGAAATTAACTGTGACTCTGTTGCTATATGACTGACCCTGGGCAAGTTACTGCAGCTTCACCTCTTTGGATCTTAGCTTCTACAACTCTGAACTGGAGGAGATATTAGTGGGCAATAGAGTTATCATGAAGAAAATGCTTAGTATGCATAATTCTTCCTTTAGAGGAGACAACCAATTAATGTCAAATCCGAATGTTACTTTGTAGAGACCTCTGTAGGAATGGTTGGGGAAAGTTTTGGCCCACCTTTCATAGGATGCATGAATAAGGGATGGGGCAGTCCTCACCCTGCCCAGCCATCGGTTGTACAGAACGTTCTGTGCCGGCAGCAGGCCTGTCCATGTGACCTCATCTCCTTCTTGGCAGTTCCCACTGGCAAGCCATGAATAGCCAGAGACACCCTCCATAATGCTGAGACCTTATCCTGGGGAGAATATTCTGTGTCTTTGCAAAGCCTGATCTTCTTCTGGAGCCAATTTTGCTGCAGATACAGAGAACCTAATTGCTTCATGCTCTTCAGGTCACCCCTGTTGGTGGCCACTTAAACCCTTCTTTGTCACAATGAATGAAACGCTTCAAAGAGAAAGCATTCCACAGTCCCATTGGTCTCAGGAGTACCAAGAGTTGCAGCGTGACAGATTCTGAGAGTGTCAGAGCAGGAAGGCATCCTGAGCCTTTTTGCCCAACTCCCTCACATTACAGCTGCAGAGACTGAATCTCAAAGAGACAAAGCTGGTGAGGGACCTAGACCTTCTGTCTTTCAGGCCTGATAGATTAGCTGTGTAACTGAGTCCACCAGAGGACATCTGACTTTGGCAGTGTTCTTGGGATTTGGTTTTGCTCCTTCCATGTCTTTAGTTCCTCTTCCTTGATATTATATCCTCCATCCTAAGACTTTTTTCCCCCTCACCTTGGCCTCCAGAAGTTTCTAAGGCTAAGCCCTTTACGAATCGTGTGCAATGGGACAGTAGGAAAGTTCTCTCTGTTCCAACCTTCTCTGCAAAATCCCCAAGGTTCACTCTGTTTGGACTTCTGGTATCATGTGCTCTATTGTGAGCCTGTCACCAGGCTGGAGAGGACACTTTGCTGACTGATATAAGCCTGGGCCCTGTGCTATGCCTCAGGACTGGGGCAGGGCCCCTTTCAGACCCTATGGACTGAGTGTGGATGTTTCAATAGGTAAAATGGAATTTTGTGGGCAAAAACTTAAAAAATGTGCTCTTTACTTTCCCGTACTTCTATATTTGATAGTAAAGTTGTTTGTGTCAAATCTTCGATCTCCCCAAATTAGGGAGTGCTTTGCTTTCTAGTAAATAGTGCAGTTGTGACAGTACACAGCACTGAGAAGTCACTGAGAACAGACTGGAGCATTTACCCGGACAAAGTAGAGATCCTGGGTTTAGGGAATGTGATTCCCCTCTGTACTCGTTAACCTGGGCCTGGTTCTACATGTGCTTCTGGAAACAACAAACAAGCAGAAACTCAACAGCTTAATCTTTCAGATCACTGAGTCTGACTAAACACATTCTAACATAAGACAGGGGGTACTACAGCAAAGTGGGAAGATCGCTTGGCACTTGGGAATAGATAACTCCTGTGCACATCAGATTATCATCTTGTAAAAGTTAGGAAATATCTAATACTTGCACAGAAATCGCCATTTATAAAGCACTTTCATGGCTGCCACTTCACAGTCTGGATGAAGGCAGAGTACTGTCATTGCCATTCCACATGCAGGAAAGTGCCGCTCGGACAGCGGAATGTCTCAACTGTGCTGGTCAGGTACTGTGGTGCCCAAGGGCCACTCAGGGACTGAAGCGTACCTGCGGCAGCCAACATGGCTGATCTGCAGCCCCTGCTGAGCTAAAAACATCGTGCAACAATAAATACAGCATTGGACAATTTATGTAAAGAACAAAACACAGTATTTCTTTGTATTATTATTTTAATTGTACAAATGTATGGGATAGGGTATGATAAGTCAGTACATATATACAGTGTGTAATGATCAAATTAGAGTGCCTAAATGTTCCCCTCTCCTCAGGTATTTAGAGACTTTGAGCCACTTTTACCTATTATAGAATATTTAACAGGTTATTGTGAACTGCAATTATCTCTCTGTGCTATAGAATGTCAGAACTTACTATGTCTATCTCTTTTGGTACCTGTTATCCAACTTATTTCTATCCCCTTTCCTTCCCAGTCTTTCCTGATCTCTATTATACATTCTGATTCATGACTTTATTTTAAACATCTACTTATGCGTGAGATAAAGTCCGGTATCTGTTTTTCCGGGCTTGACTTATTTCATTTCTCATGTCTTTTAGTTCCATCCATTTTACTGTGAATGATAGGATGTCATTCATTTATAAATCAGAATAATATTCCATGTACAAACTGTAATATTTCTCTCTGCATGCTAGTGAATTGTGTAAATGTCTATAATGCCTCACCAAACTAATAATACTGGAGGTAAGTGAGAGAAAAGCGAGAGGGTTGGGAGTTGGTAGAGAGGGATTAGTAAAAAATAGGGTAGAGATTGGGATCAGAAATAGGACCGTTAGAAGGATGTTTGCTTTCATTTTTGTGTTGGTACTGGAGATTGAACCCAGTGGCACTTTACTACTGAGCTACATCTAAGTCCTTTTTATGTTATGTTATTTTTTTTTATTTCAAAGCAGGATCTCATTAACTTGCTGAGAATCTTGCTAAATTGCTGAAGCTGAACTTGAACTTGAGACACTCCTGCCTCAGCCTCCCAAATTGCTGAAATTACAGGCATGTGCCACCATGGCTGATAAATGTTTGCTTTTAGACATTTGAATTTCTATTATAAGAATGCATTCATGTCCTATTTGTATAATTTAAATACTAGATTAAATAACACAATGGCCAGACTAAAGCATGTTAAATCATTGAATGAAGAAATTTTTATTGGACCTGGACATGGTGGCACATGAGGCTAAGGCAGGAGGATCACAAGTTCAAGGCCAGCCTCAGATGATTAGTAAGGCTCTAAGCAACTTTGAGATCCTGTTTCAAAATAAAAAATAAAAATGGTTGGGGATATAGCTCAGTGATTAAGCACTCTAGCATTCAAATTTATATATATATATATATATATAATTGGAAACTGAGTTTTTTTTGGGGGGGGGGAATTCTGACGCCTCTCAGAATTTTCTGCTTCTAATACTTACAAAACTCTACCAAGTACCATACAGCCTTTGACCCTTTGATAAATTTGTAGATCCTTAGAACTTTAATGCTAGAAGGGATTTAGATATCCGAGAAGCAGAATCCAGTTCTCTTCTGATTCTTTTCCACATGACCCACTTGGGAATCAGGTCAGTGTCATGCAGCTGGGACTTCATCTCTCAATGCCTCAATTTTTGTCTCTGATATGTGGGGAGACAGTCCTGATGCTTCCTTTCCTGCTTTCTTATAAGAATCAAATCAGCCAGTGATTATAAAATTACCAGGGAGCTATCAAACAAGATAAAAATGATAAGGTGATGTCATTGTTCTTATTTCCATTTTTCTGAGCCCTGAAATGTTGAAGCAATTTGTCCAGGGACAAATAGCCGCAAGACGCTGTAGCTTCAGTCTGGTCCTGGCAGCACTTTGCAATAAAGCCCATAGTACGTGGTTCACAAGCTGTGAATGTGCCTCTCTCCCCTGGTAGGCAGAGTTCTGTGGACAGAAGCCAGACCCTAGTCGTCTTCCACCAGCACCGATGTAAATCTAGCAGGCCTTCAGGGAATGTGAGTGATTTATGAAACTTCCTGGCTTCTACTTCCCCTTCTCTAGTTGGAGAACACAAACTAGATTGCTTTTCAACTCCAAGAGCCTGTGATTTTAAGATCTAAGTCTTTGCTTCAACAGCACTCATCATCTCTAACCAGATGAGCGACTCCCCCTAATCCTCCAAAGCTTGGGAAATTCAACTGGATGAGAAGCTGGGATCAGCAGGTCCTTTCATGTGGGGGGAATGAAGAGGTTTTTGTAGGAACCTTGACTATGATGTCCTTGGCTGATGTGGGCTTGGATGTAATAACACCTTGTGCTTATGTAGCCTCTTGCTTCTGAGGAGCTCAAAGGGCTTCCCAGACATTATCTCACTGTTTCTCACCATCTTCTCTGGAGGGTGGCTGAGGACAGCTCTCATTATTCCCTGGCACACCCCACAACAATGGGTTAAGTGGTTTTCCCACAACCATCTGGTGGCAGAGTCAGGACCAGGACCCAGGTCGCCAGACTTCTGGTCTTCCAGCTTGCTCATTGCCTCGTGCAGCTTTCAGGATCGGTTATCTGTCACATGAGGAGGAGAAGATTTACTGTCACTGTTATAATGGCTGGAGACATTTGCTGGGGAGTCCTGGGAAAGGAGACTCTCCTGTTCCAGGCTCATGAAATTGCTGATGTATGTACTGATTAGAGAGAAAATTTTGACCATGGGATGACTCATCCTATAGAGGAATCTGGCAATGAATCAAGGGACATTTATGGATGTCAGGGTGAAATGTCTTGGGGACATTGTAAGCCTAGTGTAGCAGCCTTAATTAATCTGGTCCATCTTGGGCTCAGTGGCTGTTGTGCCTCACTAATGCAACATCTGAGACTTTAGTTGGGGCATCCAATTCACTCCTTGATTGTTTCCTAAATGATAAAATTAGCATTCTGAAAGCCAGGAAAATGACTGGACTTGCAGTTAGGAAACCTGGGTTTGATTCAAGAATTATGTATTCCAGTCCCATGTGCTATTAGAAAAATTACCTAATTGCTCTTTTCTTCAACTGCACCATTCACAAAAATGAGCAATACCTGCCTCATCAGTTTGTTATGTAGAACTATTGAGACTATTTAAGGCTTGTGTTTACAAATATTTGGGACACTTGATAGTGTCAGAGCATAAGCAAAGTATGCCCTGGGAGATCAACTATAGCGAAGATTTTGCAGAAATTAATTTCATATTCAGATAAACAGATTTATTACAAAGTAGTATGATAAAATTGGATAACTTTTAAAGAGAATTTTCATCTACCCTAAGGGTGGGGACTTGATTGATCCTCTGCTTCTGAATCCTACAGTGTGGAATTTCACATTTCCCCACCATCCATGCCATTAGAAGTGCTAGGTGGAGACCTGCAAGAAGCCCTGGGCTTTTGAGCTACCCACTGGATAATCTCCTGCTTAAGAAGATCATAGCCACTTAGTGATACTCTGTTCTCCCACCACATCCCCCAACAAAGATCCTTTCCAGTGTGTTGTTCTATGGATGCCACCCCTCTACCCCAGCATTTAAAGGCCATGGATGCTATTGGTCATTTCTCTACTCTTTTCCCATTACCACCTCTGATACACACAATTGGTGGCTAGACACTGATGGACGTGGGCACTTCACAAAGACAAATTCTTCTCAAACATTTCTACTCAAGTATTCCTGATGCCAGGGAAATATGGGATTTGGAGACCAAGAAAGCATTGTATTAGTCAGCTTTCTGCTGCTGTGATAAAATACCTGAGGTCATCAGCTTATAAAGAGAAAAAAATTTTTTTGGTTCAATGTCTCAGAGGTTTCAATCCATGGTCACTTGGCCCTGTTGCTTTGGGCCTGTGGGGAAGCAGATCATTGTAGAGATTGAATGGTGAAGCAAAGCCACTATCCTCATGTTGGCTAGCAGGAGTGGGGAGCAAAAAGAGAGAGAGGAAGGGCAGGAGTCCCAAGACACTCTTCAAGGGCACATTCCAGTGACCTAATTTCTTTCCACTAGACCCTACCTCCTAAAGTTTTCACTACCTACCAAAAGCACCATTGTTTTAGTCGGCTTTGTGTGCTGTGACTAAAAGACCTGACAGGAACAACGTAGAGCAGGGAAATTTTATTTTAGTTCACTGTTTCAGAGGCTTAGTGCATGGTCAGCCAACTCCATTGCTCTGGCCCTGAGATGAGGTAGAACACCATGGCTGATGGGCATGGCAGAGGAAAGTGGCTCAGGACATGGCAGCCAAGAAAGCAAAGAGAGAGGGAGTGGGGGAGAGAGAGAGAGAGCGCGAGAGAGGTCTGCTCGCCAGGGAAAAAAATATAAACCCCAAAGGCAGGCCCCCAGGGACTTCCCTCCTTCAGCCACACCCTGCCTGCCTACAGTTCCCTGCCTGTTAACCCATGTAAGGGGACTAATCCATGGATCAGGCCATATCACCCGTAATCTAATCACTTCAATCTGAACATTCTTTTTATCTTACATATGAGCTTTTGGGAGACAACTCATATCCAAACCCTAACTACCACCACAGGGACCAAGTTCTAATACATGGCCTTTGAAGGACTTTTGAGACCCAAACCATAGCAATCACCTGTTACTTCTCCCACCTTGGCACATTCGCTAGTGCTAAAGGATGTGAACCCTGAGGCTGGGATCTGCTCTGTGGTTGAGGAGCCTGGGGAGATGAGCCAGGTCTGGAAGCAGGCATTGTGTCATCTGCAGAGGGAATTTCAAGGTCTCAGGTATTCAGATTTTGGTCTGGAAGGGGAATGTGGTTTCCAGGTGTGCATGTTCGTGTGGCCCCACGGACATCTCACCTGATGGGGAAGGGAGTTAGGCTCCCTGAGGCACCGGGCCTGCAGCAGGGTCTGATTATATTGTTATCTGGTGACTCTTGTGCCTAGAAAGACTGCCCTTGTCATCAGAATGGTCCTGCCCTGCGTCCCTTCAGTCTTGGACTACCCTGCGATGTAGAACCTGGAAACGGTCATCTCTGTGGACACCACTTGCCAAGCTCTTTATTTTAAAGATGGACATATCAAGGACTAGAGAGGCAATGCTCTTGTTTGAGCCCCTTAAATTGTTCTCTAAACATATCTACAAAACCTTCCAAGGATGAGGTTAGAATAAGGAAAGAAAGATTTACAACATGACGGTATAGTTAGATCCACTGGGTTTAATACATCTTAAGTTAGAAATTCCTAGAGGTTAGTGATGAACAAGGTGTGAGAAATGAAAGTGAGGAGAAAAAAATTATATCTGACTTTTGCTGTTAGCAGAAGTATTTCCCCCCTTGGATATATTGTATTCGCTCAAATGTGCTATTGCACGGCAGAGATAAAAATTAATAGCTTTGTTTCCTGTGATCTCTTTATCAGCCAAAATACAGGGCTGTGGCTCTCGGTTATTTTAATGGAAAAACTGAAGTATATTATCATGTGATAAGGCCAGGTCAGGTGTTGTTTTATTCTCTTATCTCCCTCGTTCAAGGTTTGGTGTTGGAGCTCTGAGAATGAGCTGATGAGCTGGGCTACCGGGCTGTGATGTTCTCTTACTCCGCCCTTCACGATAACCTACGCCAGTGCAGGACAGGTAGCAATGGGGAGCTTTGCAGACTCAGTCACATGGCCCAGGTCACCTGCACTGCAGAATCTCTAGTGCGTCCTCCAGGAAAACTTATTTGGCAAGCACTAGTTGGTGATCTTGATGTTCCTCATGTTGCGTTTGATGGAGAGGGAAAGATGAGTCATGCCAGTCCCTGCTGCCCTTGGGAAGCTCACAGCCAAGAGGGTTGCAAACCCGATCACAGGGAAGGAGGCTTAGTCACATCCTCCTCCTTTGGACTTCCAGAGCACATTGTGCCTATCTGTACTCTGGCCTGTATCTTGTCACAGCTTTCGGCATTTGTCTGTGGAACTGTCCCCCCTACTAGCATGCATGCCCCTCAGGCAGAGATGAGGTCTTAGATGTGGTCTCAGGTCCATCGTCACCATGGCTGAAACATGATCAATATTTGTGAACTTCGTTAATGTGCAAGCAAGTTCATTCATTCCCTCGCTTGTCACCCAGTGTCCGTTGAATATTTCTGCTGTAGAACACTATCTCTATCAGGCCTGCTGCTGATTTCAGAGGTTTAAAAAAGGAGCAGCTTTGCTGTGAGTGACAAGCATGCCTCAAGAAACAGGACAAAAGAAGCTGCTGCCGCAGCTCCCTTGTCACTCACACAAAAGCCATGGGCTTCTTATCCTTCCTCTACACTAGTGGTTGGCCAGGACAGGCTGTGGGTCAAGAGAGACCCCTTTGATACACTGACCACCAGTGAAACAGGTGAGACTCTGAGTGCCCCACTTCTACAAGTTTGCTTCCTCTTTCTGGGCCTCAATTACTTCATCCGGGAAATGGGCATAATAACATGTTTTACAAAATTGTTAGGATAGTCATATGGAAATAGAAGTGAATGGTAAAAACTGCACCCACAAAGTGAATAGTATTAGGAAGTAGGTAAGTTCCCTCTTCATCCTACACAGGGCTCTTCATGTACTTTGAGAAAAGCCTTCCAATCCAGGTATGCCCTGTCTTCCTCTGTATGTAGAATATTTTTCTACTTACTATGTTGCAGAGACTCTGGAGGAGAGGTTGGCAAGCAATGCTTCCTAAACCATTATAATTTCATTAGGGCCCATGAGCAGCCCAAGAAAGAATGCCCCTCAGTCCAGGCTTTCTTGGGGATGGGGGGAGTTTGTTAGCTGTTGATAGAATCAGTGAAAGTCCTTCAGTCCGGCTTGACTCAGTTTGGAACAAGTTCATTTCCATTTTTTAATCGATGGATGGACTAAAGCAATTCAAGTATAGGAAATTTTCCAGATATAAGGGAACACTGTCAAAAGACAACTTTAGGGGCTGGAGCGGTGGCTCAGCGGTTTCAGCGCTTGCCTGGTAAGCATGAGGACCGGGGCTCAAACCCCAGCACCACGTACACAACTGAGTGTTGGAGCAACTAAGGCCATGTGAAAAACTAAATAAAGTTGTTTCTCTCTTTCTCTGTCTTTCTCATTGTCCCTCTTTCTTTCTTTCTTTTTTTTTTTTAAGACAACTTTAGAATCTTCTTACTCCTGCTGGGATGAAATTGAAGTAATGATGGTATCTCATGTCAGCTGCTGTGGGTGAGGGACCTGGAGCTGGGGTCCTGAAATGGCTTGCAGGAGTGACCCTGCACAAGTCATTGTCCTCTTCTGTCAGACCAACAGGCTAATTATCAAGGTCCCTGCCAGCTTTGACATTTTTGGATTCTGTGACATCTTGCTGTTTTCATGACTCCCAGTTGCATTTACAAGCAGGTAGCTCTTGTCTTTCAATGCCTCTAGTGTATCTCTGAATGGCCAGAGCCCTGTCTGCTCATGGGGCTCCACATGTGCATTTGCAGTGCCTGGGGCATCAGCAGCAGCCAGCCTACAGGACTCTCCAACACCTGCCCTGCATTGGCCTCCACCCCTGTTGGGTTTAGGCTGCTGAATACCAGACCAGGAGGCAGAATGTAGTTGTACAGCTCAGCCATGACTCACTGATCTTTCAGTGCCAACTCCAGTGAACCCTCTTTAATGAAGCTTTCCCAGAAGCCCTTCCAGAAGATTCTGTCTATTCCCTGGACTATCCTGGCACCTTTCTTGTCACTTTTTAATGTCCCCTAACTTTCCACGTGGACTTGCAATTCACCAAATCTTCTTTGTAGTTCTTTATCAGTCTTTGAGTGTGGTGGGGGGCAGGTTAAAAATTCTGGTTTCTCACAGATTGTTGGAAGGGTTTTTCACAAGGCAGGTACTCAATAAATATGAATCAGTGACCTGAGGAATTTGATATTAAGATTGAACTAGATATGGATTTAGATGGTACAGATCTAACAAATACATTTCTTTGATCTCCTTGTGCTTGGTTAATGATGCCCAACCAGGGATCCCTGGAGTTTAGGAATCTGTTTAGGTAGTGATGGGTGAAGACGTGATTAGACAGAATGACTTTGGTCATAAATGGCAAAAACCCAACTGAAATAGGAAAAAAGAAACAAGGGGAGGGTATTGTTGAAGGGAGAGCTGATTTCTAGTTTGACAGTCTGGGGTCTCGAGCTCTTATCCACCTCTGCTCTCCAGTTCTCATTTTTGCTTCCTTCTGCGAGGGTCCTTCACTCAGGTCCACCCCTCACAGTGCCTATATGGCAGGCAACGACCCCAGGGAAAATGAAAAATCACATCTTTTCTAACTTTTTTCAAAAGAGTGCTAGGGTTATCTCTTGAAGGTCAATATTAGTTAATAGTCCTATGGCCAATCTCCTCCAATTTGGCTTTGACCTCGGGCTCTTTCCTGAAGCTCAGTGACATCAAGGGACTAGAGGGAGGAGTGAGGTTACCTGTAGGAGAAGAGGGCACTACCACCAAGGGAAGGGGAATTTGCTCCTGGCAAACCAACAGGGTATGTCTTCTAAAAGCTAATGAGTATGCCAGGTTCCTTCATTTTTGTCTGAAATTATGTTAGTTCAGTTTGGGAACACTGAATATCACTTGCTGACCAGGAGCTCTTTGCCTCCTAAAGGATAGAAAGGGAAATTACTTTCTTGCATACCCTATTTAACTGTGCTAATTTCTATGAAAACTTTTTGAAACACATGTCATACCATCTATTGTATCATTGTATCATAAATAGTTCCCTGAGATTAGAGCACTAGTGTATAATCTAGTCAACGAAAGCTAAATAAACTTGACTATACTCCTGTTGGCCAATGATCATTACTGCCCTCACCATAAATGGCACACCACTCAACTTGGAGAATTGAATTTGAGAATTTTTCCCTCTGTGGGCCTTCTCTTTCTTCCACGTATTTTGTGCTCTGGTCAACATCTTTACCCTTTATATCTCACAAAATTGTTATATTGAAGGAAGATAAAGACAGAAAGCTGAGTAACTTCTTGGAACTTAAAACAAAACAAACAAACAAACAAGGACAAAAAAACACGCCTTCAAAGAGTCCAGAGTTAAGCTGTGGAAGCTTTGAGCGTTTGTGAAAGTCACTGGCCTGAGGAAGGTCTAGGTGAGCACACCTGAGCCAGCTGGGCAGGATGGGTATTGCAGGTAGGAGAAATCATGGCCAAGGCAACTAATAGTTTTAGGGCTTTGGAGGGATGGGGAAGGTCTGTTTCCTAGAGGAACCAGAGCCTTAGACTAACTCCTCCTCAGGGTGAGTTGCAACAGTTGGCCTTACAGTTTTGGGAATTTATGAATGTTGAAGAATTTTTGTAATTTCTTTGTGTAATCATTAACATACCTTTAAGGAGAGAAAAATTAATAGCACCTTTGCCTTGAGTCCCTAACTTTTAAGGAGCTCGCTGTCTTTTCAGGGTTTAGTTCTTCCATGTAGTTCATTATGATTAATCTGGAATATCACCTGGTGTGATGGGTCCTGGATCAAAGGTAAGAACAGGCATCCAGAGACCAAGTCCACTCCTTAGACAATCCAGCCCAGGGACAGATGGTAGGTTGGGAGGTACCACATAAGGACTGAAGTTGGAAGGGTTTGAGTGCCTTTAATCCACCACCTAGTTGTGTCAGATGAGCTGGGAGAGTTTGTTAAAATGCTGATACTTCAAAGTTCTCCCAGACTTAGGCAAGCAGATGCTGTGGAAGAGGGCTCGGGAATCTGCCTTTTTGCAAATACCCGCAGGTGTTTCCTAGATACTCCAAGTTTGAGGATTGCTGATCAAAGTTTTCACAGCTGCATGATGATCAGCTCTGTAGACTCAGCACCCTGACACTAGTTGCTGCAGGAGCTTCTGATGGTCCAGGAGATCCAGGACAGTGAGTCAGCGAGCTATAAGAAGCAAGGTTTTATCTCTGATTCTTCCTGCAGTTTGAGGGGCCCTGTCTCGTATTTCAGACTAGATTTAAAAGAATTGGGCAAATTATTCTTGCTGGCCTGTCAAGCAACATGATGTTTGAATGTATCTATCTTGAAACAATGTTACTCTCTCAATTCCCTGACCACATGACAGTTGAAAATGCTCCCATCAACTCCTTTCCCTGTTTTCTAAAACATTAATAACTGTCCTCTAGTCACCAGGACTTCATGTAGCTGTTCATCAGATGGTGAGCTTTCTTCTATGATTTTCTCATCTCCAATACACTTTAGGTTGCTAAGAACCACAAGTGATCTTTACTATAGATATTAAAATAAGCAGAATCAGTTCTGTTTAAAATAAGATAGCACTTTACTGATCGTCCAGATTAGCATTTATCTGTTACAAGTTGGCATATATTGTCGTATTTCACTACGTGATGACTTCTTTTAGCATTTTAAGTTGATTCCTTTGAGATGTTCTAGGACCTCATTACCACCAGAGGTTATTTTCTAAAACTTTAATTCTCATTTATAAATAGTCAATAAATAGGTTCTAAATGCTTACAGAGATTAATACATGAATGCTATAACTTTTAAGCAGTCAGATCGCACATGTTTCTATAGGACGTTTGATGATGTTGGGAGAGGGACACAATGCTGGCTTTGCTCTCTTTATGTTCAGTGACTTGAACAAGACGTTTGCCTGCTCCTCACCTCAGTTTCTCCCTCATGCGATGAGAGAGTAAGACAAGTGAGTTTCGTAGACCTGTCCAAATCTGGAAGTTTCCAGGTGTAGCACCAAGGGGTTATAAAATGCCCCATAGTGTGGGAGGGAAGAGCTATGTCATGATTTCGTTCCAGTATAATCTGTTTCATATTTAGTATTTTCCAACGTGTGATAGGTCCTCTGTGGAACGCAGATGACTCACTTCCTGTCCTAAGTGTGTCTTCTTTGAGGTGTGGAACAGATCCTTCTTTTAGATAAAGGAGCCAGCAAAGGGGGTCCAATCAATGGGCCTCTGGGCAAATTCTTCATGTTCTTTAACTCTGTCACATTAAACCTGGTAAACTGTGTGCAGGGGCGCACACTTGTAATACCAGTGACTTAAGAGGCTGAGGCAAGAGGACTGCAAGTTCAAGGCCAGCTTTAGCAACTTGGTGAGGCTCTAAGCAACTTAGTGAGACCCTGTCCCAAAATAAAAAATAAAAAGGGCTGGGGATGTAGCTCAGTGATAAAGTGTCTCTGGGTTCAATCCCAGTACCTACCCTGCAATTAAACCTGGTAATAAATGCGAGCGCACATGCATGCACATGCACACACACACAAGGTCATTTAAGGACAAGGGCAGTTTTTAGGCTTAGATGTTAACTGAAAAGTGAGCCCACCAAACTTTTACAAACATAATAACATTTTAAACACAATAGAGCAGTTGGCAGTGGTACTAAAGATTAGATTCTGTTAAGATGACAAATGCCTTTTACTAAGTAATTTTTGAGGATTGAAAAATTCCAGGGCAAAAAAATTCCCCTACCTCCAGGAAGCCTCCCCTGACTACTGCTGAGCACTTTCATTCATCTCTTTCCCTTCTGAAATACACTCTACTTTAAGAGATAGAACCATATCAGTAAGTTCCAAAATACATCCATTCAAATCCACAGATTTGCAAAACGTTAGGATCAGAAGAGAACTTTGAAATGTCAAAGCTCTTCTTGCCACTTTTAACTTCATCATTCATTGATTTGACTATTCATTCACTCAATAAATATTTAATTCAGGCTAAATGTTAAACATTGTATTGGACAGAGCCACAGAGTAAAAACAAGGCATAAAATGTTCCTGCCCACATGGAATTTACATTTTACATGGTAGATCATAAAGAAGCAACTAATGTATGTGATCATTAATAGGCTGAGAGAATGGAGAAATAGGGGTCAGGAAGGGAGAGCTACTCTAGATAAGGGTGGACTGGCCAGGCTTTCATGAGGATATGACATTTTAAATGACATTGGAAAAAATGAGGAGCTAATCATGGCAATGAGTGAAGAGAACAAGTAACTGGTGGACATTCGATGGTGTGGAAGAATGGGAGACATTAAAGATGTCAGAGAGGAAGGGCTGGGGAGGTGCAGGTGTAAGACAAAGACAGAAGGGAAGGCAAGGACCATGTCAGGAAGGCCCGTGAGTCCATGATGTGGAATGGGAATTTTATTCTGAGTTCAGCAAGAAGCCACTAAATGGTAGAAAGCAGAGGAGTTAGTGATCTTCTCGCAGATCCCTTTGGCTGTCTTTTGGAGAAATTAATAGGTTAAGAAAATAAGCATACAAGCAGAAGAGACTGTTCCAGATGAGACTTAGAGGGACTTTTTATAGCAGGGTTGCTGCAGCGGGATGCAGGGGAGCAGACCGCGGCGCGATTTATAAGATGATCATTCAACAACGCTTATTTTGGGATTGGACAGGGAGGCTGAGATGCAGGAAGGAATCAAGGACAGTTCCTTGTGTTTCAGCTCAGTAACTGGGGGGAAGTTTACTTATTAAGATGGGAAGATTGGGGGAACACAGTACCGCAGCAGGAAATCTAAGAAACTTGGATGTAGGAAGTTTCATCTTCTTGTATCTTCAAGGAGAGATTTTGGGTGGGAAGCAGAAAAAAAAAACCAGTGTTCTAGGTGAGAGTTAGTGGGACTATTTTATACCAGGGTTGAGCTAATGGTTAAACTTTTAGAACGGATGTGAGCCGATTGTTAAATCATTCTAGAATTTGGAGTACTTACCCCTAGAACTTACAAACTACGAAAATCAGAGCTTTTCTCTTTCTTCAGATAGCCAGGTTATCAGAATATTTGCAGGAAGGCCTAGAGTTACTAACTCAAAGGCCCTTAGGGGAAATGAAGATAGCATTTATAAGTGATTTTCCCAGGTTAAGAAATATCAAAGCATGCTGGGCCCTAGTTAAGTTAAAGGAAGTGTCTAAATTTGCATTTTAGATATTTTAAATTTCTCAATCACATATATATGTATAAATATATATAATATATAGTATACAATGCACTATATAATATATATAATAGTATGACATATTACAAATCTTCAGTTCCCCTCTCAGTTTCCCAATACAATTTAAGGGTTTTTAAGGGGTTTTTCTTTGGGAAAGCCATGATGGACTCAGGCATATTGGTGCACACCCAAAATTTGAGCTACTTTGGAGGCTCAGGCAGGAGGATCACAAACTGAAGGCTAACCTGGGGAACCCTGTTTCTAAACAAAACAAAATAAATAAAAATAAAGAGGACTTGGGATGTAGTTCAGAGTAAAGTGCCCTGGGTTCAATCCCCAATACTGGGGGGCCAGGATCCATTAGGGATACTTCCCCTGAATTCAGATAGTCTGTCTCAAGATAACCCAAAGTTTCATATCTAATTAGGGGAGTATATCACTTCCCCTCCTCTAGAAGAGCAGAAATCTAAGATGTGAGTTAGCTGTCATTTTCCACATTCCAGCCCAGAGTTGCTAGGTCTTATGCTTTCTCAAGAGAAGCCAGAAAATTGAATTTTAATGAGAAAATTTCCAGCTCTTAAATATTGACTTAAAAAATTTAAGGAGCATCATGGGCCAAACAAAACACTTGCAAAGCCTTCATTGTGCCCAAGGGCCACCACTTTCCAACTCCATGGAAAGGTGCTTGTGCATGATTGTCCATCTGGGAGAGGAGTAGGGCCTGCAGAATGTGCTGGAAATTGACTTTCCGTGCCAATCCTGGCACGTGGGAACCACACTGAATATCTTTGATAAACAAAACATTTTTTAGATGACATACGCTATACTTCTGTGTGGGGGAGTAACGCACACCAGTTATATCTAGTTTTCCCCACTTGACTATGGGCTCTTCTAAGGCAAGGATCATCCCTGTGCATCTAAGGTGTCCTCCGGGCATGTAGTACGCAGACAGCAAATAGAAACTTGTATGAAGAGTCTTAGAGACACCTGGTCTAATCTCTTGAGAAACTGATGCTGGAAGAGAAGTCATTTGCCTTTGGCCTCCTTTGTGAGTTAGTGAAGAGGTTGGGACTAGAACTGAGATCTCTGAATGATTGATCTGAGGGCTAGAAGAGATCTGTGATGCTCAGGAAATATCGCTGAATTTATAGGTACATAAAAGAGTGATAGAAGAATCAATGAATGTATAAACAAATGAACACAATCTGAAATGACCACTGGTTTATAGAATACATTTTTAAGTAAGAATCTTGTGAGCTGGCATGTTCTCCCTCATTAGTGGAAACAAAAAAACTCAACCCCACAGAAGAATGGAATGGAACAGTGGTCACTGGGGACTGGATGGCTGGAGGGAAGGTGGACAGAAAGAAGCTAGGTAAGGGGCAATGAAGCAAAATTGGGAGGAATTAATTCTGGCTCTATAGCCTAGTAGGGTAACAAATAGTCACAACAATCTATGATATATTTTGAATTAATTAGAAGAGTATGAAATCTCCCAACACATACAAATGATTAATGTCTGAGGAGATGGAAGTGCTTGTTACCCTGGCTTGATCATTATACATTTAAACATGTATAAAATTGTTGTATTGTACCCATAAAGAGGTACAAATATTATGCTTCTAGTTCTTTGCCTGACTACCATGTTTCCTTAGGCATGTGGCTTATCTACTCTGGTCCTTGGCTTTTTTAATCTATAAGCATCTTGTCTCTTGGTGGTGTTTCAGACTAATATAAACTATTAGTAGTCAAAATTATGGAGTGCTGTATACCGGGCATTGGGCTAAATGATTCATGTGGATTTTGTCATTAATGTTTATAACAGTTCTAGGAAGTGTGTATTATTTTAATCATCTCCATTTCAAAGATAAAAGAACTCATGTACAATAATGTAACTCACTTGTCCAGTTTCCTACAACCTGCAAGTAAATTATAGATGGAATTTGAACTGCAGGCATTTTATTCTGAAATTCTAATAGTAATGTAAGTGTTATGATAAATAAAAGGATGACACTTTTGGGAGACCCAGGGATGTGGCATTCTTAAGGCTCTTGGAAAGAATGCTACTCAGAGTTAAGCTGTTTTTTCTGTTTTACAACATACAGTCAACGTTAGACTGCTTGAGGGTTAGATTAAGTGACCTCTGAACGACCTTACAGATTAGCTCAGAGACCCAGCTTCTGATCTTGTAGCCTTTTTGGATACCCTTGTGCAGATCCTTGCAGTCTTTCCATATATGCAATGGGCTAGAACACCTCAGAAGTGTTCTGCTCTGATATTCCAAGGTTCGGTGGTGAACTTAAGAATCTAACATGGGGGGCTGGAGCCGTGGCTCAGTGGTTACAGTGCTTGCCTGACCTGCGTGAGTACGTGAGTTCAAACTCCAGCACCACGTACACAACAAAGTGTCTGAGGAATGAAAGTCACATGAAAAACTAAATAAAAATTGCTTCTCTCTTTCTCTCTCTCACTGTCCCCTCTTTCTTAAAAAAAAAAAAAAAGAAAGAAAAGAAAAAAGAATCTAACATAACTCAGGACTCCTTTAGATTGCAAATGATAGCAATCTAACGCAAACTAACCTGAACTGAAGAGGGGATTTTGCAGCTCAGTAAGAGTCATGTTTAGGGTTGACTATAACATCAGATTTCCTTCTCTCCAACTCTTCATGAGTCAGCAGCATATTTGCCTATGTGGTTCACATTCCACCCACCAAGCCAGTCAACTCAAGGGGGAAAAGGAGTTGTCTTTCCTGAGAGCAGAAAAGTCCTGGGAAGAAATTGAATTGGTCTGACTTTGATGACATATGCACCCCTGAGCCTCTCTTTAAGGCCACAGGTACAGTGATGGCCACTCTGTCTGTCTCTTTGGCTCCATGGGAAGAATTTGCCTTGGGAAAAACACAGGGATAAGTTTTCCATAGAATATCAGCTTTCTGGATGGCAGAAAGGGGATGAGGCAGACAATGGAAGCCAACCCCAACCAGCTTCGCCTTTTACTTGGAAGGACTCCTGGCGGAATGAGTGCTTTGGATCTGAATCTATAGCTCAGAACCACTAGCTGGGTCTTCAGTATTACAACTAAGTCATGCCTACATATGTCTTTTGGAAAGTTTTGTTCCACCTTCAGGGACGTTTGGACTCGAGCAGCAGTGTTGTTGAATGCCATGGAGCCATTATTTTGCCTTGTAATTACAGTTCTTTACAGCAGCGCTTCAGCACAGGTAATAAGTAAGAGAAGAAATAAGCAAGATTGGAGAAAAGTTTGCCAATCCTTCACTAATGTATAAGGGACCAACCAATTAAACAAGTTGGTTAATAGCTTTGATTTAACTCAACATCTCTGCTTTGTCCTGGAGAGGGTGGCCAGCCTCTTTGCCTCCTTTAGCAGGCAAGGAAGTCGCATGTCCCACTCAGCAGTAGGGAAAAGGAACAGCAGGAAAAGAGTCATAAAATATCTGCTAGCAAGTTGTGATGCTGAGACCTGTTCTGGGCAGTGACCCCTATGGAATTAAAGGACTGGAAAAAGTTGGATCCAGCCCCTACTCAAAAGTATCTACAGTTACAGTTTGGATACTCACTGCTTGTTAGAGATGGAAGAATTTTTAGATATTACCTAATCCAGTTTTTTTTTAAATTTACAGATAAAGAAACTGAAGGGAAAATAATTTGTTTAAATTTGTGCTGCAAAGGAGCAGTTTAACCAGAACCCAAACCCGAGGCTCCTTCCTCTCTTTCCAAGTTCTCATCCTTACGTGGCAAGCCCCCACTGGGACTTTGGTAAAGGTTTAGAATTATGGAAGCTTTGCTCTTTAGGAAACTGTATTTAATTCAATCTTTGCTGGAAGCATAAGACAGAGAAAGAAGATGTGGCCGTTGCAACACCTTGTACTTAAGTACCCTGCAACTCTCATTTCTCCAAGCTAAAGGAAAGAAGGAATAAGCTGATGTTGCTCAGCACTGGAAAATCAAAAGGTGATTTGTGAGTCCTTGAAAGAAAAGAGGAAACAGAAATTATGTTCACTTTCCTGAGGATACTTATGTTTAGTTAACACTAAATGAATACTAAAGGAGGCACTTGGGGATCTAGATTCTATTTAAATCTGAGTCTCCATGGATAGATAACCTTAGACAAGATCTTCTCTCTAGGCTTTGGTCTCCTCCTTTGTCCACTTAGTTGATATGTAAGGACTTGGTCAGCCTTAGATTTTAGGGGGTCTTAAAAAAGTTACTATGTTTTGATTATTATTGTTATGGTAGGAGAAAGAACTTCATGTCTGGAAAGTGGCATACATAAAACTTACATGCATTTGCAAATGAAGTGTTTCCCTTACTAACATGGCCCAAGAGACCAAGCTCAGGTCTAAAAGCCAAGATGTTCTTGTGTTTCCTTTTGTATGGTGACATTGGGCAAGGTTTTTCTTTCCACAAGTCTTTTTTTAAAAGTCTCTAAAATGAGCTGGGCATGGTAGCGCACACCTATAATCTTGGTGGCTTGGGAGGCTGAGGCAAGAGGATTGCAAGTTCCAAACCAGCCTCAGCAATTCAGCGCAGTCCTAAGTAACTTTATGAAACCCTGTCTCAAAATAAAAAATAAAATTGGGCTGGGGATGTGACTCAGTGGTTAAGAGCCCCTGGGTTCAATCTCTGGTACCAAAAAACAAAACAAAAACAAAACCAAAAACAACCTCTAAAATGAGATTAAAGCTTGCCCATGTTTGCCCCAGAGGGCTATTGCAGAACACTAAAGGCATAGAAATGCTTTGCGATAGACAGCCTCTTTTATACACATAATTTAATCAGTGACCAAGACCAATGTCAAAATGGTCTGCAGAATCAGTCAAAAGTGACTAAAATGACACTGAAGGAACAGACATTTCTTTTTCACAAGATTATTTTGTTTCCCTATAATAATCCGGGTTGAAAGGGGGTTTAATCAGATGTTCATGTGTACTCATTTGCCTGGGACAGCCCTATCTGCAATGGCCATCTTGGTGTAATTATTAATAATACATGATTTTGTTCTTTAAAGTGTCTTTGGCAATGAATTATATTGCTACTCTAAGCTGAATTATCATTCTGTCCAAACTTTTCATTTTACATATTGGGAATTAAAGTCTCAGGGAAGAGAAATAACACTCCAAATTCTCTCAGTATCCCTGGAGCCTGGATCATCAAGCCTTTTTTTTTTTGTACCTGGGAAGAAAGGGGAAATACAGGTGAACGAATGGTTGCCTTTGTTGGCTTTCCAGATTCTGGAAGGAGCCCCCTACTCAACTTCCTCAGGATTTCCTGGAAAGCAATCAGCAATCACATGGGTGCCAGTGAGCAGGAGAGAGCGGGGGATGCAAATATTACAGGAACCTGGAAATGGAAGCAGTTTTATCTTCTGTACCTAGAAGAACAAGCCCAGAGGGAGAAGCACTACCTATTAAGAACTCACCCTCATTTAGAGATATAGTTTGTTGTTGTTGCTGTTCATAAAGCGTCTTCACAGCGGTGAAGTCTGAAGTGTTGGTTTGGAGGTGACTGTGGAGGCACTGTTATTTCCATTACAGAGCTACCCAGGCAGCTGACTTGCTCTAGGGTTCCCACTAAGTGTCATGGGTGAGGCTAGAGCTTAATCTTAGGTGCTCCTTACACTTCTTGCTTCCCACAGAATTTGCCCTTAGGCATCCTCAGGGCAGAAACCTCATTATAATAAGGTATTTTTGGTATTCAAGTAACTAAATCCTCTTGGATGGAACCCAAGGCAGGCCCATCTTCTATCCTGAATTTGGCTCTGTGGCAAATAGTGTTAGCACACACATGATCATCTTTGGGCTTTGTTCTGCAAACAACATCCCTGAATGCATGAGTAGGTGGGAAAAAAAAAACAGAGTATCTTATCCGCAAATAAGAGCTTTTCCTTTAAAATTGTTGCCTGGGTCCTGGGGAAAAGGGATGTATCACTACAGTATTTAACTGCTTTGCTTGCAAGTCACTGGCCCGATCATTTGCCGAATCTCCATTTCAGAAAGATTTGTATTGTCAGAGATTGAAATTTTTTTTTAAGAGAGAGGGACAGTGAGAGAGAGAGAGAGAGAGAGAGAGAGTTAGAATCAATTTTACTTAGTTTTTCATATGGCCTTTGTTGCTCGAAGACTTCGCTGTGTACGTGGTGCTGGGGTTTGACCCAGCATACTTGTGCATGCCAGGCAAGTGCTGTAACTGCTGAGCCACCCCTCCAGCCCAGAGATTGAAATTCTTGATTTGGAATTTGCGGTGTCCCAGACCCATAAGAATTTGGTTCAACAAGATACATAGTTACACCCTTCATCACTCTTCCCTCAGCAACCGTGCAGGGGAAAGGTTTCAGTGGGCAAGAGGCAGGGACTCTGGTTATGTCCCAAGTGTGCAACTGACTCACATAATGATAGAAAAGCCACTTTTCCTTTTAGGGGATTTGGTTCTTTGAATTGTCAAATGTTGAAATTGCATTCATCCGTGCGCTTCCAACTTCTAAAGTGGTTAGATTTTTTGTTTCCTTTCTAAAAATGCAATGGGACCCTAACATGTACACACTGAAAGAATGGGGTTGGAGCCTCGGCCCCTGTATGGCCCACTGTGGGGCCATATAGCAGCTGTGCATTCTTCAGTGAGGAAAGGATTGAATAAATTTCTTTTGGTCCCAAATACTGGGATTCCAAGAATGATGATGGCTTAGTGATGGATGTTAACCACCCGAGGGGTTGCAGAGAACCTGGAACTCAGGATGTAGAACTGGACTGACAGGCAAAAGTGATGCCGGTGATATGGATGTGGGGTTCATGTCCTCTCAGAGTGGAAGAATGAAACCAAGGGACACCGAAGCAAGCGTACATAGTAGATAGACAAGTTTTATTATAGAAAGCATAGAAAGTAAAGCATAGGGAAAAGAGCAGACTTCCCCCAGAGTGGGGGAAGGGGACAAAGCCGATGAGGCAGTAAGGTTTGCCCCTTTTATATGACAGCCTCTCCTATATTGGTCACTGCTTCCCTGCCCCCTGTACAGGCTCTGGGAATTCTGATCCAGTCTCTGATCCATGAATTAGGTTCTTTGATCCATGCCTTAGGCATGGATCCTTGCTCTTAGTAGCAGGGAGTGTCTGCATCTGGGCCTATCTTATCAGACTCTCATTAGCATTGGGGGATGTCTTTGCCTTCTCGGAAAAGATGATCTCCTTATTAACCCACATTGCTCTGCCTACACTGAACTGCCTAACTTTTTCTGCCTCAAAAGGACCACAATGGCATACCAAAGAGTGGAATTTGGGGGTAGAGGACATCATGATGCAGTACCCTTCATTGATACATAGCACTTTACAGTTTACAAAGTATTTGCAGGACAGCTGTCTCCTTGGAGCTTACACAACATTGTTCACTCAGGCATTTACACAAGGATCTTTCAGGAAGCACTGAATATACTACGGTAGAACTCAGGGATAAAGAGAAAGGGAAGACGATGTGCACTCAAGGAGCTCATCATCTGCTGGAGGAAATAGATAAACAATCACTGCAATTGCAAAATAGGAAAGCGGTAAGAGAGGTGCATACAAAGGTGGAGGAGAGGAGAAAGAAATGGTGATTCATTTTTCCCTGAGGAGGGGAGGGAAGCATACTTAGGGTGGGGCCCTGCAGGATGAGTTCCCTTGCACAAAAACAGGAACCATTTAGGTGGAGAAGTCCACAGGAACGAAGATGTGGAGGCCTAAGTGGGCTTGGAGCATATGGGAGAGAGTGGAAGAAATTGGGGGAATCTGGTCTGGGGGTTACTGAATGAATGCAGGTTGAGCTGTGAAGTTAGGCTACGACCTAAGTGGGAAGGGATTTGAATACATTGAACAGAATTGGAAGCACAGGCAATTAGATCTCCATTTTCCAGATGAGGAAACAGGCTCACAGAAGTCAGGGCCTTTGCCGAAGTCACACACAGGGGAAGGTAACCGCAGGGCCAGCCAGAACCCAGTGATGGGTGCTGTTTTTCCTACCCTGTGCTGCCTCCAGCAGGCCTGAGCTGCAGCAGGCCCTGCGTGGGAGAGGCCTCTGGGCTGTTTATCCTGCTCCAGTGGGGCCGGCTCTGGCAGGGAGTGGAAGTGGGTGGGGTGGGGGCTGTGGAGGGGAGGAGCGGCCTGACAACAAGGGCTACATTCAAGGCCTGCACTGGAGCCGGGCGAGGAGAATGGAAAGCTACAGTCGGTTGGAGCCATCCAGCCTTGGCAAGGCGTCCGGGGCCTTATAAGGAAATGTTGTTCTCTCCCAGCCAGTGGGGCTGGGATGGAGCCCTGTGCCCACAGGACAGAGCTGCCCTTGTGGCGATAGGCTTGGGGGTGCCACCAGCCCCTCCGCTGTGAGCAGGAGCTCTCAATGGGCCACTTCTGCAGGCTCAGCATTCTCTCTCAGCCCCTGTGCACGCAGCCCCTACCCCCTCCATGCCTACCCACTCCCCACTGCCCTAGGCTGATTGGAGAAAAAGAAAAAAGACAAAACAAAACAAAACAAAGACTTGGCCAGGTACCAGACCTCATTGCTGTCTGATGCTGAATTGCCCAGAAAACCGATTCAAACCAAATTCTCTCTTTTCCCTGGAGGATGCATGAGTAAGGGGATTCCTCTGGCCTTCTTCTCTCCTCTGTACCCTTGACTCTCCTCCTTGTGACCACAGAACTTGCAGCCCCTGGGCCTGTCTGGTATACAAAGGCAGGACGTTGAGACAGTAGGAAGGAGAAGCCTTGTGCCCCTGCCTTTTCCACCTCCCAGAGGGAGAGCAGGAGCTACTGGAACACTCACAGGAGAAGGGTGACTCTCCTCAGACTTCTCACCTGTGCCAGAGGGCCTGTGAGACTGAGGAGCACACAGAGGAAAAACACAGCCTGCCCAGAAGGCAACAGAGCGAGCTCCTTGGGAAAGAACAGTAAGCATTAGTCAGCTCCTGGAAGGAGGGCATGTCCGAAGTGCGCAATGATTTCAAGCACTGACACCTAAGGGACCTCCTTGAACTCAAGATGGGTGTAGAAGCAGAAATGATACTTAGTGGGGCCATTTGCTTTGATTATTCATAGACTCAAAGACACGTGAAAGCCTGGGGCTGCAAGGAAACAGGACAGCCAGCGTAGCTCTCCATCTGAAGCTGAAATCTCCTTCCAATGAGCTCAGCAGAACTTCACTAGCCTGTGAACTCCTGTGACTGCAAACTGTTCCTTAAGTCAGTCCATCCCATATCAACAGGGCACGGCAGAGTGTCAGTCATTAAGGAGCACCTCGAGAGTACAAAAAAGAGGTAGTCATGGGAACAGGAGGGAGCTCCTGTTGGCAAGCAGTTCACCAACCGGAGCAAAGCATGAGAAGCACACAGGGATTGAAATGCAAAGAAGGCTATGGGCCCTAAGGAAAATGTGGAGGAAACATTCTTTGAGTGTTCAGAGCAATAGGAGAGTAAGGTTTTCATAGAAGAGATGACATTTGGGGTGAAGAAAAAGCTAAGAGTTGAAAAAGTGGCAGAGAGAGAGAGAGAGAGAGAGAGAGAAAGGAATTGGAAAGATGTTTCTAGGAAGAGGGAGAAGCATGAGCAACTTGTGGTTGTGGAAAAACTTGGGGCTTGCTTGGTGTCTGCAGGGAGATGGACAGTGTGTGCAACTGGGAGAGGGGACAAGGAAGTCAGGGTTGGAAAATGGGTGAGTCCATATTTTGGAAGTGCTGAATGCCTAAAGGAGGAGAAAATGCAAGAGGTAGATAGCCAGGAGCCACTACAAGCTTTTGAATGCAAGAGAGGTGTGACCAGTATTGGGATTTGGGAAGAGTGATTTGGTATCAGGTGCAGGAAGCATTGGAAAGAGCGACACCTCCTCTCCATTTCTGTGAAGTCAGGACTGCCGCAGGTCTTGAGGCCTGGCACTGTGGCTGGTCACTCAGAACCAAGGTGTTTAAGCACTGCTGGGTCTTCAGGGTACTGTTTGAATGGAGAGCTCAAGGACTGAATACTTTGGTTAATTGCTCTTTTCACTTTAAGCCTTTTTAAAAATTTTAAACACAAGTTATTCTGTCCAGCTGTGGTTAAGAAACCAAATGTTTTGTCTTTTTTGACAGATTATCAAAAAGCACCCAGGATTGAAAGGCAGACACCTTGACACCTTCTCACCTCAGAGAGCCTGGACTTTGTTAGGTGTCCACTGTTCCTACCTGCGTTTGTTTCATGCCCGCTGATAACATAACAGTAGCCTGTTCCCTCTGACTCCTTTCACTTTCTTTTGGAGACCTGCCCCCTAGTACGGCACCAGTATGCCTAGAAGGCATGGGGCCTTTGCAGAGTGTGATGATCCCTTTTGGAAGGAAAGCAGGAATAACTTCTTGCCTTCAAGGAAAGATCCAAGATGCTCCAGAGTACAGCAGTGGAGTCCCCTTAGTGTTTTGGACCTCACCCCTCTCCCAACCAGGTGAGCTTAGCAGCAGGATTGTGACGGTCCTAAGCTAGATCCTCACATCTGTCCCCTGACTCATGGTCACAGAAGGCTGCTCCAGAGGAGGTGATGCTGTGAATCATAGTTGCAAACATTGCTTTCTACCAATCTTTTCTTCCTCCAGAATGCAGACAGGAACCTTTGGTCCATAGATACGGTTCCAGTCATGGAGAAGCTGGTCTCCGTCCCTCAACTAGTTTATGATTGTTGAATTTTGAATTTGAATTAGATGACAATGAATTTGTTTTAAGAGATGTGAAGCCTTTTATAATGAGATACTATCCTAACTCTAAAGAGTATTGTTTAAATAACCAAGTTACATCATGGGTGGGATTTTATTATGTGAAGCAAATGTCTTCGTGGTACCCTTTAATTTTTTATCACCACCACCTAGCTTGTCAGTTAGTTAGCTTCAGTCTTCAACTTGGGAGAAATGTCATTGATATATGTCCACTATAGCTTTTCATTTTTTTAATTTCACCTGTTCATTTATTATTCACCCATTTATTCAATTTGATAATGAGTAAGTTGAATACTCAAAAAGTGTAGAGAGAATACATTATGTCTTCCACTTACCCTTTTCCCAACTATGTTCATATTCTCCTGCAAAGCAGCTCACGTTGCCATTTTTTTGTGTATCCTTCTCTTTGAAGATTTTATGGAAACAATTATCATGGACTTTCCTCATTTAGCAGACAGAGCTCATACAGAAAGAATCAGACCTGTTCAAGCAGAATTGTATAGGAGTGGTTGTTCTCTCCCATCTTACCTACTGAAGGTGCTGAATCTGATTCTAGATGTCAGGGAGACCTCACTTTGTCCAGGTGTCCACAAAGCAATATCTGACCTTGTTATCCTGACCTTTTATGAATATTACATGAGGATGGCTGAGCTCACTCTCTGGATTGAGACCTGAATACTACCTCCTGCATAATCTCATAGAGAACGAATCAAATGAGGACTGTTCTTGAGTTCCAGTGCCAGTTATGAAAGATTTCCTTGTGAGGATGTCTGGAACCTAGGTAGTCAGAGGGGGAGTCCTGGAGGTACTAGCATCCTCTTCTCCCAGCCACATTTCTTTGTTTCCTTGTGGCCTGATCTGGATTGAACCATCCACTAGTTGTTCTAGACCCTAACTTACTGAGGGAGATGTTCGGTCTGTGCTTGCTCTTCCTGGGATGGGCAGCCCCATGGATCCTGAAGCCACTTCTCATCACCCCTTGCCTCCCTCACAGACAGTGCTGGTGCACTCTTGCTCACTGATCATGCAGAAACTGCATTTTCTCAGTGAGAATCAGAATTGATAAGTTATGGCAGCTCTGGCCTCCACATGTTGGTTGCTGGGAAGGGTTGTAAAACTTCTATGGGAAGAATCTCTTTCTGATTAGAGTCCAAACTGAAAAGCTATCTTCCATTTGTGAGCACCACACTTCCAGGGAAGTATCATCAAATATCTCCCAAGTAACAGCAACTCCAAACATTATTGTTAAGCTGCCTCTTTTCAGGGATTGTGTGTGTTCCATTTACAGAAGAATGTACCTGGTAAATGAGATAGGAATAACTCAGAATGAACAGTTAGTGACACATGTATGAAATCTAGCTGTGGAAGACAAATGCAGATAAGCAGCTGGATAAGAATACAGGATGACATAAAAGATTATAGTAAAGAAAAAGTTACCTGAGGGTTTTTCATCTTTAACATTATTTTCCGTAGTTCCTTTTAATCTTCTTGTCTATGTACAGTGCACATTTTTACATAGCTGCAATCATAACACAAATATTATTTAGGGTTCTGTGTTTTCACTTAATATTATATGCATTGGCCATATTGCTCCAATCTTTATTTTATGACTACAGAAATGCCATTGTGGTGATTCATTACAAGTGTTTTGTCTTCTACCTATTGCTGGAATTTTACGTTTCCAGCTGCTCAGCATGATGGATAATTTTGTGAAGAATATCTTAGGATATTTAACTTCATGCATTTGTTGATTTCCTTAGGATCAAATTCAAGGAGGGAACTGACTTGGCCAAAGGGTATGGGCTCCTTTATGGGGAGTAACATTTCCTCTGGTATAAAGCCATCCCTGTTGGGCAGAGCTCAAAGCCTCATACTGATCTTATTGGCTCCGTGCTGTAAGCCAGTAACTAGCATGTCACCTGGCAACTGAGCAGAAAAGCAGAGGTAGGTCCTGAGGGACGCAGTTCTTATACAAGTTCTCTGCTGGCGACTGCAGAACAGGGGGCATTCCAGAGATCTGCCCTGATTGCAGAGATTATTTCATTTGTGACTGCATGTAAGAGTTTCTGAACCAAAAATTGTTTGGGAGCAAAAGCAGACCCATGCTGAGATCCCAGTTTTTGTATTGTAGCTACAGGGGTGAAGGTTGCATGAGTGGAATGGTGCAAGCCACTGCATTCTCAGTGTGCAGTGCCACGGCCTTCATCAGCAGCACTACACCTGGCGCAGCCTTTGTGCAGCGCAGAGGACAGCAGAGGCCCTTGGAGATCTGAGTAAATTTGACTCAAACTCCAGGGCCGAGCCTCGTGAGAGCCTTGAATCCACAGCACAATGACCCCGAAAGTCCGCAGTAGGTGCCATCACAGTCTCACTCTTCTGTCCGATGCCCAAAGAACAAAGCCCAGTCATTCCTTGGTCTTCACAGAAATCCTCATGTACTCAGACCTTTGTGAGTTTAGTAACTTGTCTGAAAATTGGGGGCCACAGCAGAGGTCTCAACGTAGACTGGGCAGCCTTTTGCTATCTTTTCACCTCCTCTCTTCAACCTTGTTCCTCTTAGCAACGGGAAACTGATTTCCCCTGTCTTCCTCAAAACAGCTTCCCCATCTTAGGCCTCTTCTGGACCTATCCAGGTATTTCTCCTGGGTAAATGCAAATCACCTCTGAAGTAATTTCTGGGGAATAATCTTTCTACATTTCTTAATCTATCAATAACCATGTCATTACAGGTAGCACGTAAGTAGGGACATTTTAATTCTTTTCTTTTCTGCTTTTAATAACATAAAATTTGTAGAATGAAGAACCGTTTACATGGTACTTTCAGAGATAATATTTCATTCAGGCCTCTGGGATCCCTAACAGATGGTTAATTGGAAGATGCTGTGGTCTGGATATTTGTGTCCCCTCAAAATTCATCTCTTGAAACCTAGCATGAGGATATTAGGAGGTGGTGACTTTGGGGGTCCTCATGATTTGGTTGTGAGGGCAGAAACCTTATGAATAGGATTAATGGCCTTATCAAAGAGGCCTCAGAGACTCTCTCACCCTCTTTTTGCCCCACGAGGATACAATGAGAAGTTGGCAGTTTCAACTTGGAATGGCCCTCTCTAGATCCTGAGCACACTGGGACCCTGAACTTAGACTTCAGCCTCTAGATCTGTAAGAAACACACTTACGTATTTGCAACCTACGGAAGTTTGTTACAGCTGCCAGAATGGGTTAAGACAATAAAGATTATTATCCTGGTTTAGTGGTGAAGAAACTGAGGCCTGGAGAAAGGGAAGAGCCTGCTTAGGGCCTGTCAGCTGATTACTGATAAGCTGGAATTGCTACTTAGAACTCTACCAGGTTGAGTGCATGATCCTACTGCATGTGACACTGGCAACCTCACTAAACTCTATACTTTAAAAGGGTTAATTTTGTGGGTGTGGTGGTGCATACCATACTAACAGAAACTGGGGAGATTGAGGCAGGAGGATCATAAGTTTCATGCCAGTCTGGGCAACTTGGCAAGACTCTCAGCAACTAGCAAGACCCTATCTCAAAATAGAAAGAGCTGGAGTATAATTTAGGGGTAAAGCACTCCTGAGCTCAATCCTCATCCTTAGTACAAAAAAAAAAAAACAAAAAACAAAACTAAAGCTAATTTTACACTATTTGAATTTTAATTTATTTCTTTAATTAAAGGAAAAAATAAAACAGATGTAACTTTACTCTTCTGTCCTCTCATTTCTACTTGCTTCATGGCTACAAGTCTTGACGCTCCCTCATTGGACAGGGAATGAACATGTGCAGTTCTTGATTCTGTCACTTGCTAGCTGTGTGACCTTGGTCCATTTATGCCTCTCTGTGGACCTCAGTCTCCTGATCTGCAAGAAGAGGAGATTGTCCCGATTTTGTCCAAAGTCCCTTCTAGGAATCCTTCTGGGATCTTGAGAACAGAAAGAGGGATGAATCCCATAAGGGAGGGAGGAACCCTCTGCACTTCTTTTGAAACTCTCTTTTCTCAGCTAATGGACTGCAATAACATTTAATTTCCTGTCCCCAGGCACCAGGGAAAGAGTCACACAGATAACAGCATTGGCTCCTTACCTGGCTGGCACTGCTGGGGCTCCCACCATGCTTCACTGAGCAATGTAAGCCCCTTGGTAATCCCGTTAAGCCACTGGTGCAGTGAGTAATTTCAATACCACCCAAATACGTTCCTGTGGTGTCCCAGCAAGGAGAAGCGCTCTAGCCCAATCATTATGACTTGACCTGAAGCAACATTTTAAATATTGCAGCTTTTAATCAGATTGTGACTTGGAAGCCCGTCATGCCTAAATCGATGTTCAGAAAAGCTCAACTAAATGTGTGCTCATTCATTCACTTACCACACTTTCCCTGCGCTTAGATCCCAGGCACTGTGCTAAGCTTTAGGAAGACATATGCCCATCTCCTTTCTAATTGGTAAGCAATGTTTTCCTAAACTTCAGTTCTGCAAGCACCACTTTTGAGATCTTTGCTGGATCTGCATAACACCTGTACTATAATTGACTTAATATTCTTTTTAAATTGATTTACTTTTTAATTTAATTTTACCTTAATAAGAATATCTAGGAAATCATTGTTTTGATATAATTATATTTTTCCTAACATTCTCTTAAATATGTAGCTATTGCAATAAAAATATTTACACACTTACCACCTCGAATATTTGTATACCACCAATGATGTACACTGAACATTTGGGGAAATAACTGAGTCAAGAAATCTCTCTCTGCTCCTTCTCCTTTTTTGCTCTGAACTCCTTTTTTTTTTTGCCTCTTGTACATGATTCTCCAGGTTCAATGTTCATTGATTTTTTTCCTCAAATCTGCCAACCTCATTCTTACCTCAAGGCTTTTGCACTGGCTGTTACCTCTGACAAGAACACGTCCCCCAGAAAGTTGATGGCAGACTTTCTGGACATCAAAGTCCTAGCTTGGATGTTTTCTCCTAAGGGAACTGATTCATCTGAATTTACCGTCTTACACCCAACTCCACCCACTCTCTACAATCACCCCTTGTTTCAGCCCCTTCAAGCACTTTGTAAGATATTTTTTTAAAGAGAGAAGGGGAGAGAGGGAGAGAGAGGGAGAAAAAGGGAGAGAGAGAGGAGACAGACAGAATCAATTTTTTATTGAAATTTTTTACATGGCTTTCATTGCTCCAACACTTAGCTGTGCACGTGGGTGCTGGGCTTTCAACCCGCACACCTGTGCATGCCAGGCAAGCGCCGCAACCACGGAGCCACTGCTCCAGCCCACTTTGTAAGATTTAACATGGTTTATTTGCTGATTTATTCATTATTCCTCTACACTTCATAAAACATAAATTCCATCAAACCAGGGATCTTACCTATCTTATTTGCCTCCACTTACCCAACACTTAGCACAGGTCCTTGCACATAATCCAGCCTCTATAAATATATGCTAAATGAATGAAAACTAAAATAAATACTTTTTAAAAAAGACATAGAGATTACTAATCAAATAAGGATTAGAATCAAATTTTATCAGCTGCTTGGTAATCCCTCATATATATTTAATGAATTGCTGGAGAAGGCAACTTGGAGGTGAAAATACTTGAAGGCTTCAACTCCACTCTTGAGTTATTAGCCTCTGGTCCTGCAGTGCACAGACCTCCTGACTTACACATCCAGTCACAGAGGCCACTGTTGGACAAGAGAGGTCAGCAGGCCGGATCTGCCTCTAAAAGACCAGACATTGGGCCAACATACAGCAACGGGGTAAGAGGGAAGGAGCAGAGAGGCCAAGGTCCCACTGTTCCTGCATGGGGCCACAGCAGCTGCAGAGCCTCAAAGAGCCATCCAAAGGGAATGTGAGGTCCAGAGGCCATCAATCTCTATGAGGCAGATTGATTCCTGCTCTTCTTCTCTAGGGGAGGGATAAAATTAAAAGACATTGAAAATCCTGGAAGCATCCAATCCACAGGTTAAAATAGGAAATAAGAAAGAAACTGAAAGTCCTCTTATGAAACTATGAAGAAGGGTAGGCATGCTTTTTCCTTTATACATATCAATCTACAAAAGAAATCAAAGGTGATGGCAAAAACCAACATTGCCATTTCTTCCACTCTCGAGAAACATTTGTCATGTATTTGTGATGCAACTTCGGACCCCCCCACCCCACTTAGAACCAAGGAATTCATTCCTGGCTCTCATAACTAAGAATTTCTTCCCAGGAATTGTTTTAGGCTGCCACACTTACCCTAGGTACAGTATGTATTCAATGACTAGAGGATGGGATGCAAAGGCTTGATCCCCCTACCTCAATCCAGGAGAATTCGGAAGGCCTATCCAGCTCTAGATCACTGAGTAATATCAACCACTCCTGTTGCCCAAACATGCTTCTTTCACTTTCCCCAAAACTCCTTGTTCCCAAAGCACTATCCTAGAGTCTGTTTCCTAGGAGGCTCCAAGACAACATGTGCTGAACTGCAATTGGCTGTGTCCTCCATGTAACCCATTGCCTTATTGCCTAAGTGAGAGCCAATATCTCATCAAAGCATTATCAGATCTGATTTTTGAACTTGAATTTGAGACAAAGCATATTTAAATAAAAGACTGTTGGTACTTTCAAAAGTATGATGGATCCTTCCCTTAAAATTTCTCAAGACAGATAGCTAGGTGCAATGGCTTCCACCTGTAGTACCAGCTACTCTAGAGGCTAAGGCAGGAGGGTTTCCTGAGAACAAGAGTTCAAGGCAACATAGACAGACCCTATTAAAACAAAAATAAAAACAAAACTACTCAAGACAATAAAGGTTAAAATTAAATGAAGGCAATACCGACAGCTAAAGTAAAGTAATGTTTGGAAAGCAGTTGACATCTCCCCAAGCTGTTTCACATGAAGTATTATGGACCTGTGCACATGTAACTACATTTGCTGGGCCCCACCTGTCCTCGTGTCCTCGACTTGCTCAAGACAGAACCCTGGCAGCTAGTACCTTTTAGGCATCTCCTACTTCTGCTAGCTTTTTCAGACACCTGCTTCCCCCTCACAAAAGAACAGGGCTATGTTGTTGAACTTCATACCCACTGCTTGGGAGAAGCTCCTATGTCCAGGACTGACTGATAGGACGCATCAGTTTTTCTCCTATCAACAGGTGTGACTAAAATCTTGCTTCCCTAGTAGTTGCTCTGAGAAGCCAGGGGACACCTTCTGGAAGTCCAGGAAAGTTAATTCTTCATGGGGTGAAGACTGAACAATGGAGATAGGAGGTAAAAAGGAGGTGATGCTATACTCTCACTCTCCCTCTGTCCCCTTCTGTTCCCAGCAGTGACTGTTCTGTACAGCAGAGGTTCCACCAAGCCTCTGCAACCAGTCACATTTTCTGGTGGTGCTTTGGCAGTATGACATTCACTTTCTTGTGTTTGTTTCTCCTCACTTTCCTTTGCCCTAACTCCTGCTGTCCTGGGATTATGATCCCAGAAAGAAAGCATTGGCATGGAAGCTTTTCTTAAAAAATTTTCCCCTAGGGGCTGGAGCGGTGGCTCAGGGGAATCGGCGCTTGCTTGGCAAGCACGAGGACCTGGGTTCAAACCCCAGCACCACGTACACAACTAAGTGTTGGAGCATGAAGGCCATGTGAAAAACTAAATAAAGTTGTTTCTCTCTGTCTCTCTCACTGTCCCTCTCTCTTTAAAAAAAAAAAAATTTCCCCTAGATAGCCTAGATGAGGACACAAGCGTTAACTTATCTGATTGATTTTCACAAAACATCATTTTTGTGGGGAGTGGGGGCAGGAATTATCCTGCCATTTTTTTAGTTAAGCCAATGAGAGGAAAAATAAACTAGCCAAGGCCAAAGTTGCACAGTCAAGTGGTAGATCAGGGCTCAGTCCACGTGCTGCTCCAAATTGCATTTCATTTCTTTACACTTAGATGTATGCTTCCGTAGGCATTTATAGCAAGGACACAGTAACTTTCCTGTCAAGGTAACATTTGGGGGTGAGGGTGGTGTGCAGTAATCCCTAGAAAGGAAACTGAAAAATCTCCTGAAAGGAGAAAGCGGAATTGAGATGAGAGTGCTGTGGACTTTTCTGGAACCCCCTTTTCCCTAACTTTCACTTTCCGTACATTCACAATCAAATGTGTGCTTTGAGTATTGGTGAAAGTGAAGAAAATGCTGTTACGTGCAGTTGTTTCCGAGGTCAGCCAGAACAAATCAACACAAACAGGGTGGCTTATACCAACAGACATGCATTTTGTCACAGTTCTGGAGGCTGGAAGTCCTACATCGAGGTGTGGGAGGGTCACCCTCCTCCTCAAGGCTCCAGGGGAGGATCTGTTCCCTGCCTTTCCCAGCTTCTAGTGCTTGCGGGCGACCTTTGATTTATTGTCTGCACCTCTCTTTGTGCAGCCTTTGCATGGCTTCCTCCTCTGTGGGCAGTATCTCTCCTTGCTTTTCACCTGTAGGGATACCTGTGATGGCATTTAGGGGCTCCTCATTTAATCTGGAGAGGTCTCCCTACATCAAGATGCATACCTTAATTACGGCTATACAGATCCTTTTCCCAGAAAGGTAACTTGTAAATTCCAGGCTTTAGGACTTGGTGTGTTTTGGTAGCTATTATTCAACCTACTACACTATAGTAAGGGCCATTTTGCCTGGAGATGTTATTGTGTCTTTCGGCATGCTTAAGTGCCTTCCAAGTGTTCCTTGATGTTACCTCATTTGTCTTAACTCCCTGGTGCGGAGGAGGAGCGCACTGGGTGCCCAGGCAGCTGAAGCCAACTTTCTGCTTAGGCAGCCATGAACTAACAGGGGCAGCTGAGGGGAACTGACCCAGCCTCATCCTCTCTCATGTTGTCTTGGTGGTGACACAATTCCCCTACTCCTGGGGCACCTTAGGATCTCTGAACTGTATTGCTCTTGTCAATCACCCTGATCCAGTATTTATATTTTGCAGAACTGTCTTAGGGCAAGTTTTAGAGGAAAGAATCCTCATAATCACAAATATTTGCAGTACCTGACCTTGTTGCACTTTGGCCAATGATGTTGAAAACAGTCACGTGCAGCCCTGAGGTGCCCTGCTGTCAGGCCTGTTTGAACAGTTCACCGGCGGTACTGTCTTCTAGGCCTCTTGGGGAGATTACTGAGGTGCTGAAAGGAAAAAGGGAACAAGATGTGCCTGAGGGCCAGACTCCACGCAAAGAAAGTCTTAGCAAATGCCAGCTTCCTTCTTTTATTCTTAGGCTGCTTCTTCTCCATTTCCTCAGGAGTTATACTTATTTATAATAATTATCATTTTCCCCCTCAAATCCCCTATGCAAATCCCAACCTCTTGCTCCAGCAGTTAACCATTTTTAATTTCTAGAGAATTGAGGCCCTTTGGTGAATTGATGCACCAAGCCCAGGCCTCACCTCACTTTGCTCCCTCCCCACACACCTGCTCCCAAACCACCCTTTCCCTCTTCCTCTTGTTCCCTTATTCAAAGCTAAGTCTTTGTTGGCATGCTGGTTAGCCTTTCTAGTTCCTCTTCTTCATTATCAATTAGTCTCCTCATACCTTGTTCATAGTATTTCTATTGAGATGTCATTGACAAATATAAATGAGATGTAAAATAGGATTTTAGTAAGTTGATGATGTTTCTAATTACCACTACATGATGGAATATATTCATCATAACAAAAAGAAACCCCCCACAATCTCCCTTCCTTTTCCTTTTCCACCCCTACCCCCAGTTCTAGGCATCCATTTATCTATCTTCTATCTCTGTAGTTTCTCCTATTCTTAATGTTTCCTAGAGGACTCCAATAATAAGTGGTCTTTTGTGACCTGCTTATTTCACTTAGCATAATGTTGTTAAGGTTTATTCATACGATAGCATATTGTTTCTTCTTGGATATGTATATAAGAGTGAAATTGCTGGGTCATATGGAAACTCTGTATTAACTATTTTGAAAAGTGGTCAAAATGTTTCCCAAGGTGTTGACATCATTTTATGTTCCTACCAGCAATGCATGGAGATTACAGTTTCTCTGCGTCCTTACCAACATTTGTTATTATCTATCTCTTTTTTTTTTTGGTACCCATCCTGGTGGGTTTGAGATAATGTGCCACTGGGTTTCTGATTTGCATTTTTTTAATGACCAATGATGCCAAACATCTTTTCAATTGCTTATTAGCTGTCTGCATATCTTCTTTGGAAAAATATCTCTTTAGATGTTCTTCCCACTTAAAAATTGGTTTATTTACCTTATTATTATGAGTTGTATTTTTAAAAATACATTCTGGATACAAGTGCATTACCAAATTTACAATTTTCAAATATTTTCTCCCGGTCTACGGATTGTCTTTTTCACTTTCACAATTATCAGGTTTACTTTATTTTCACTTCTATTTTTTTTTTTAATTTTAGTACTGGGTATTGAGCCCAGGTGTCCTTTACCCCTGAGCCACATCCACAGCGCCCATTTATTTTTTATTTTTTGTTTTGAGACAGGGTCTCACTAAGTTGTTAAGGCTGGTCTTAAACTTTTGATCATCCTGTCTCGGCCTCCTGAGTGGTTGGGATTATAGGCATGTGCCACTATTCTCTGCCACTTCTGTGTTCTTCTAGTTCTGAAGGCACAGAGGATTTGGGGTTTTTTTTTTTTTTTTTTTTGGTTGGTTTTTAGAGAGAGGGACAGTGAGAAAGAGAAAGAGAGAGAATCAGTTTTAATTAAGTTTCACGTGGCTTTCATTGTGCCTACACTTCATTGTGTATGTGGTGCTGGGGTTCGAACCCGCGTCCTTGCGCATGACAGGCAAGCACATAACTGCTGATCTACTACTCCAGCCCTATTCCTAGATTTTTGAGTGTTTTATTTATAAAATGAAGTAGTGTTGTTTTGTCAAATTATTTTCTGTATATATTGAAATGATCACTTTTCTTGTATTCTATTAATATGATTTTCAAATGGTGAACCCACCTTGCATCCCTGAGATAAATTCCACTTTGTCATGATGTATAATCCATTCTATATGTTTTTTGGGTCCCTTTTCTGGACTAACTTATTTCATTTAGGTTATACATATGCTCAAATTTTTTTTCATAACACCAGTAAAACAACTTACCTTTTGGACCAAGCAACTTCTCTCTCCTTTCATTTTTAATTAAGCTTCTTCTGACTTTCTTTTTTACCCTAATATCAATCAATCACATAAACATCTGGAAGCTGCTTTTGCTGCTATCTGAAGGACTTTCCAACTGCCAACATCCATGAACACTTGTAGACCTTTATTGGCATTTTGTAGCATTCTAGTTTACCACTTCCTTCCTCTTTGAAACATTCAAATCTCTAGTTTTCTTTATGTCTTTTTGATTATAGTTTCCTGTTCTCCTTTGAGGATACTCTTTCACTTACCGTCAAATAGTGGTGACCCTTAAGATTCTGTCTGTGGTGTACTTCTCACATCATATGCAGTCTGGGAAATCTCATGGTCTCTCATAGGTTTTACTACTACCTACATGCCAAGAACTCTTAAGTTGTTACTTTTCCCCATATCCAGACAGGTGTATCCAACCACCTCCAGACCACCATCCCCTGAAAATTCCATAGGCTTCTGAAATCCAAGATACCAAAACAAAACTTTATCCAGCCAAGTCAGTTCTTTCTCCAGCTTGACGCAAATCTTCGAAACTTAGAAAAATGTGAACAGCTTCCTAGATGAGATGAGAATTCCTTCAAATTATTAGGAAAGATCAGAAGTGCTGCCTTTTCATCAAAATAGGATGCAGGGCAGCATTTTACCTTACCCTCAGAGAGCTTTTATTCTTCAGCAAGAGAGACGTCCACA